>JAJLVB010000050.1:0-69773 GCA_030570135.1 Pichia deserticola | reverse complement strand
AAAAAAAAATAACTGAAATTTGCAAAACTCCAAACAAACAAAACAAAATGAGGAAAGCGAGAGAAACGACAAATTGAAAATTAATGTGGAAATGATGAAAATAATGTTGTTGAGCTATAAAATATATATTTTATCCCCTTATTCTTGTTTTTTTCTATTTCAATCACAACTTATAATACTAAAGATATTCAACAATAATTACAACGAAAAATTGAAATAGAATGTTTTCTGCTGCTCGTATATCCACTCGTGAATTCCATACATCTGCTCCAACCCTGTTAAGAAGACCTTGGAAAACTTACAAAGATGGTACTATTTTTTACGGTCAATCTAAGGCTGGTAACAAAAGACTAACATTATCAACAAAGCAAGGTAATAAGAATTATTATAAAGGTACAAGATCTTCAGGTATTGGTCATATTTCAAGTAAAGGTAAATATTTAATTAATTATAATAAAGTTAGAACTTTTGTTACTCCAGCTGATATGTCTACTCCATTAAAACCTTTAGTTTCTGCAAGTGTTCCAATACCTAAAAATACATTTAAAGGTTACACTGGTATTACTGATGGAAGGTTATGGTTAGATAAAGTTAAAGAATACATAGAAACAGGTAATGTTGAATTTGAGAAAACTGAAACTTATATTGAAAGATATTAATCTTGAAAATTGATTTAATTAATTAACTGATTCGTTAAAGTTTAAAGTTTAAAGTTTATTTTTTTTTTTAAGTTTGTTTTCACCATTTTTAGGATTCTTATACAAATTATAATTTCTTCTTGTAAATATACACATAATATATAATAAAAATTAATCTTCCTCTTCGATTACTTCAACATCTAAATTCATCTCAATATCGCCATCTGCATCTTTTACATTTCTTTGTGAATCACCAAGATTTTCATCTACTTTTTCGTTATTTTCAACGACCTCTTCAGTATCTTCTTTATTATATTCTCCAAATTCTCTTACATCGTTATCACCTTCGGCGGGTTCATTGGCATCTCCAATTTCTTCTACTTCAACATCTTCATCATTTACTTTATTTTCTTTTTCCTCTTCTATATCAGCTTCAATTTCTACTTCACCATCCCTGTCTTCTTCTTCTATTTCCTCACCTTCTTCTTCTACTTCTTCTACATCTTCCTCTTCTTCATCTAAATCTCTATATCCGTTCCTTATAATAGAATCTTCCATTTTTTGTTGGTCTTTTGGACGTAATTTAATCAAACCTTTTGTCATTAATTCACCAATTGGTGCACGTTTGGGTACAATATCTCTAAGAAATGAATAAATATCTGCACTACCTACAACTTTTTGAGCATCTGCATACATTATTTTCTTACGTCCTTTCGATTTAGTAATTTCACTAGAATCAATAGTTAATTGTTTTATAAACAACTCAGTTGCTAATCCCAAAACAAAATTTGCACTTTCCGTTGATGATATATGTTCAGGATCAAGTTTAATAATCTTTTTAATTCGACTCATTGGTAAAATCATTACTGGTTCATCTTTATTTTCAAGTTTTTCCTTAATGGCAGGTTCAACTACCTCTGATTTTTCGTTCTCATTTCCTATTTCAACGCTCATTTCAGTTTCTTGTATCAATTTAATGTTGTTATCTAACAAGCTTCACCAATCCTAATATTTCACCAACAATAATTAACTCATACAAATATTCAAGCTGTCAGAAATGTTTGAATATGATTATGTGAAAATTCAGAGACAATGTGTATAAATCAAGTAAAAAAAAGTAAATAAAATTGTATAACATAACACTTTTTATAGATTTATCATGTAAACGAAGAATATTCAATTTACTTATTAATACAACATATACATACGCCCATGCTATTAGTTAGTTAGCGGCCTATATTATCAGAAAGAAGACATAGATAGAAACGCGAAAACTTTCAACATGTTTTGTTCATTTGTGTTTTTCTGTTTTTGTTACTTGCAACAATTTAATAAAATTTCCACTACCAATCAATTTCAATTTCCGTTCTAGTTTAGTACAATTTCTGAATTCTTATCAATTACTCTACTTTACTAAACAATAGAAGTATAAACAAAATGACAGATCAACCATGGATTGAAAAATATCGTCCAAAATCTTTGAGCGAAATAACCTCTCAATCAACAACCACAAATATTTTACAAAAATCTTTGCATTCAGCAAATTTACCACATATGTTATTTTATGGACCTCCAGGTACCGGTAAAACTTCCACAATTTTAGCATTGGCACATGAATTATATGGACCTAACTTAATTCATTCACGTGTATTGGAATTAAATGCATCTGATGAACGTGGTATTTCAATTGTACGTGAAAGGATTAAAAATTTCGCAAGATTAGCTGTTTCAAATCCAACAAAAGAAGATAAAGAAAAATATCCTTGTCCACCTTATAAATTAGTTATACTTGATGAAGCAGACTCAATGACATCTGATGCTCAAAGTGCTCTTAGAAGAACAATGGAAAATTATGCAAATGTTACACGTTTTTGCTTAATTTGTAATTATGTTACTAAAATTATTGATCCTTTAGCAAGTCGTTGTTCAAAATTTAGATTTAGAAGTCTTGATCAAAAAATGGGTATTGAAAGATTAAAATATATTACTGAAAAGGAAAAAGTTAAAATTTCAGATGATAATATAGTTGAAATTTTAAGAGTTTGCGAAGGTGATCTTAGAAGAGCAGTAAATTTATTACAATGTGTTTCCACAATTTTATCAGATAATGATGATAGTGACAGTTCTATGAATATCAAGATTGATGAAATTTTTGGACACCTTTCACAAGAATTAGTAGATGAATCAATCCAAATTTTGAAATCAAAGAATATAATAAATATAATTTCATTTACTGAGGAAAAACTAATCAAAAGAGGATTTTCAGGATCATTTATTTTAATTGCATTACATAAAATATTTTTAACTACTAATAATAGTATATCATTACAACTTTCTTCAGAACAAAAAAATAAAATAGCAAAAATTTTATGGCAATCAGATAAAAGAATAAGTATAGGTTGTAATGAAAACGTTCAAATACTAGATTGTATGTTTAAACTTTGTAATGTACTGTAATTCATTTGAATTAATAAATGAAAACCTATATTTGTTTATAATATGTATATATTTACATAAATTCATATTTATATAGTTATCCACTCATAAAAGTTAATAGCAAAATTACTTTAAAATGGGGTTTGAGAGCGATTAGTAGGTGGAGCTATTGAATTGGCATTTTGTTGTATATTTTGTGGATTCATCATATTCATAACATTCATATTCATGCCATTCATGTTCATACCATTCATATTCATACCATTCATATTCATACCATTCATGTTCATACCATTCATATTCATATAAGGTGGATACATAGGCATGTTAGTATTCTTACCAAATTCAGGGGGTGCCATTTGGTTATTTCCAATAACTGGCATATTTGGAATATTTGAACTATTGTTAAAATAGGGATTGTTAATATTCCCTTGCTGGTTTACTATCGGTTGAGATTGTGGTAACGATGGAGAATTGTTATTAGATGGTGAACTGGTTGGGGAATTTCTTACATTAGGTTGAATATCTTGGTTTGATTTTCTCTTGTTTTTATTTAAAAGCATCATTAAGGGGTGGTTTGGTGTCATTCCTTGTACACTACCAGAATTGTTGCCATATGGCAAGTTTTGTTGTTGTTGTTGTTGTTGTTGTTGTTGTTGTTGTTGTTGTTGTTGTTGTTGTTGTTGTTGTTGAGGATTTACGTTACTTGGTGGTCCTACATGTCTATTTGGACCAACTTGTCTTTGTTCATTTTTACCTTGTGGTGGTAATGGTGATTGTGATGGTGATTGTTGCGCTGATAGCTGTAGTGATTGCATATGGTTTCCTCCAATCGATATTGGCATTTGCATATTTGGAGGAAAATAATTTATATTTGGTGAGAAGCCTTGCATCATTCTAGGATCCATTCCATTCGGTAAACCTTGACTCATAGATTGTTGAGGAAATTGTTGATTCATGTTCTGAGAAATTTGTGGATTTGAGGCTTGGTTTGGTGGTATCATGGATCTCGAAAGTAAAGATTGTAAAAATAACTCATTTTTATCGTTGGGTACAGAATTGGTCATTGGCATCATCATTGGAAACTGTTTAGGAGTATTGTTAATAATATTTGATTGAATATTTTCACTTGCAGTTGAGTTAACCAATCCTGGTTGTTGAGAATTATTCACTACCCTACTTTGTTGCGCAGAAAGATAAAGTTGCGCTTGTAATGGTGAGTTTGGAACATTATTTGAATTCGATTTTTCATCAGATAGAATAGATATAAGTCTTGATGATCTTTTTGTTGATTCATTCTCTAAAGGTTCAACAGATTCTTCTGAAGAAAAGAATGAAGAAAAATGAGAACCTGTGGCTCCAGTTGTAGCAGTTGAATTCGATGGCAATGGCAAGTCAAATTGATCGTCAACACTTCGATGCACTTTTTCATCGACAAGTATAGTTTTTTCTTCAATTTCTGGGCTTTCTATAACATTTTCTTCTCGTACAATATTGACTTCCTTTTCTTCATTATCAATTTTCTCTTTTCTTTCTATATCTTTATTGTCATTGGAAGATATTTGAGATTTTAGTTTGGCATATTCGGCCATATCATCTGGACTAACTTCTTCTCCATTTCTCCTTGCAGTTTCAATTCTCATTTTTAATCTCCATATTTCAAAATCTAACATGCTAATACCTGTACTTTTATCTTGTTCCTTCATCCATTCTGGTGTATCTGTATGATACTCATCACCTTCTTCAATTGCATTTGAATCGAATTTACCACGTTTTTTATTTTCTCTTTGACGGGCACGTTGAGTCCTACGATCTTCTCTTCCAGCACTATTATTTCTATTATTGTTTTCCTTCTTGAGATCATCAATTAGTGCTTTATCCTTTTTTAATGTACTACCACGCCTAGCGTTACTTGATCTTCGTCTTTCACGACGATGTTCATTATTATTTAGTTTATTTAATCTGAAAAACTCAATTGGTGGAAGTTCAGATTCCCAATAAGAAGGAGGCATAACAAGAGGGGATTTTTCTAACTCAAATAAGAATTTTGGTTCGTATTTAATCTTAATGAATTTATTATTATATAAATCTTCAGTATCATTTAAACTAGAATTATTGTTATCAGGAATATTAGACTCTTTCTTAAGGTGTGGCTCTTCATGTTTTTCGGAACTAGAACTTTTCAACATTTGCATTAAAAAAAGTTCTTGTGGATTCATTTCCTTTTTATCATTATTAGAAAGCGATCGTTGATCTTTTTGTACTTTTTCATTTGCTTGTGCTAATAACTTTGTTAGTGGGTTTTCAAAAGATTTATCAGTTAAATTTTGTCCCATCATATTACAAAACTATGGATCTCTATATATTTAACTTTTCTTTCGCTTTTCCCTATTCTTTCTCAAATCTACTTAATAGTATGTATAGTATCAACTAAAAAAGAAACACTAATAAATAGAATAGAGATAAATTTTATTGTACTATATACATAACTTGAATCAATAGAATAACCAACCACCATACATTAACACACATTTTTAAAATTATACATTTTCATCTACATAATTTCACTCAGAGCAAACTTTGCCGACCGTGGCAATATTTTCTCCCTCTCTTCCATCACTGCTGCAAAATTTGTAAACCATGCCATCCGTGCACCCCATTCATAACACACTTTTCCTCAAGTTCACCAGGACCGACTGCGACGATTTCATTGTCGTGGATAAACATGTTTTTACGTTGGTAAACGTCACCCAGTAATAACCAACATCGAGCATCATCACCCCAATTAACATCTTCAACCATTATTTCTAAATGTTTACGGCATCTTGCCAGACAAATCATATCATCATCTTTTTGGCTCTCTTTTGAAGGATCATCTAAACGTTTTAAAATAAGTTGAATCAATCCAACAACTGCTTCAGCAGCAGAAATAGTTTCACGCTTAGGCCATCTTCTAAATCCACCAGCGGCTTCAATGATTCCAACAGATTCTAAAAGACAAATTTTTCCCTCTTCTATTTTTTCAGGGTCTTCACTATTTGCATATATGCAACCTCTGCGTGATTGAATTGCGCATTTATGAATTTGTTCTTCCTTGTTAATTTTCTTCTCATTCTTACTGGATAGCATCATTGCAGCAACAGAATATTCATCTGCTTCATCAACACATTGTAATGATGTTTCTATATCACCAGCTGCTTGAAATATCCTTGATAATGTTAACCACATCATACGTAAAGATGAAACTTCTTTAGGAGTTAAAGAGCCATAGTTTGCAGCAGATCTAGAAGCATTGGTAGTACGTATATTATGATCTTTAGTAATATTTGATCTATTAATTTGTAACGATTTACGAATAGAATTACCTAATCTGTTTGAATTATTGTTGTTACTTTGTTGTTCATGATTTCTTCTTCTTATATGTAACAGCGATCTTAATCTTCTCTCTTTAACTGGTTTAGAGTTTGTTGAACTAGAACTAGAAGAATAAGGGACACAAGGTGAACAAACCTCATCAGACTCATCCTTTCTACTTTTCAAATTTCTATTGGATAAAGTCTTGGATTTGGAATTCAAATTTTTATTTTTAACATCCTCTAAAGATTGTTGATCGCCGAATACTTTATTTACAAACCCAAAAAATGGAGCTAAAACATCAATTGCAGATTCACCCAGTAAAGTTAAAAATATAAGATAAGCTTCCAAAGCATCACGTTTTCTATCAACGGACCATTTTATTGGATCATCGGTGCTTACAGATTGATGTAAAAGCTCAATAACTTGTTGGGAAATTGATAGAGCTGCCTCTAGATTATCTTCATCTCCAGATAATAATTTCACATAATAATTAATATATTTAATATTATCTGGTGAATGTTTCATTGCATGTTTGGCATATTTTATTGATTCGTCATTTTTTTTGGATTTATGTAAATAAAATGAATAAACATAATAAATAAAAGAAACTTCAGTACCATCTAATTTTAATTCGCTGCTTCTA
The DNA here is from genome assembly GCA_030570135.1 of Pichia deserticola. NCBI lineage: Eukaryota > Fungi > Ascomycota > Pichiomycetes > Pichiales > Pichiaceae > Pichia > Pichia deserticola. The sequence goes on along the minus strand of JAJLVB010000050.1, from coordinate 62,699 downwards.
TGATCCAAAGTTTGAGCAGTTACATCCAAAAATCCACAAATTTTATCTATTTGATCAAATGGTTTGACTTCCATATTCAAAAAGTTTTCATAAATAGATGCAAAAGAAAAGTATGTTGTAGCAATAATTGCCCTTAAAGAATTTCTAAAAACTCCGACCTTAGTACCAACTACAGCACTGAAAACATCCATTATTTCCAAAACTTCATTAAACCATACCTTCAATTCACGATATTCTTCGATTGTAGTCATTTTTGATGATAGATGTTCAAGGACTAATACATAAGTTTGAATAACATCTACTATATCATAATACTCACCGTTATTTTTAACTTTATAGTCTGCGACATAATTAAGGTATGTTCTAAAAGTTGCACGTGTTTCTTCTAATGTTCTAAGATTAAGAGTATTAACACACCAAAGCTTCATAATTCTAACATTATGATATGTTACATAAATGTATTTACTGGCAGCATGATAAATATCTAAATGTTTTTTCATTGTACTATCTTGAACTAAATAAATTGCCAATTGAACTAATGAATTGATTGATTTCGCATTTGTTTCATTTGCAGTTGGGAATTTCAATTGTTTCTGACATGCTTCAAAAAAAGATTCAAAAGCAGAACATACTAATTCCAATTGATCATATGAACCTTTAAAATGGTTGCAAGCAAAATAAAAATATAAAACTTTACTAAAAACACTTTCATGTTTTCCGTATAATTGATTGAATTTTGAAGTAAAAGTCTCTAATGTTGTACAAGAACTAAAAGAAGTTTGTGAGAAAAATAAAGAAATATCATCCAATGAATCCCATGCCATTATATTTGAAAAACTTGGTAACGCCTTCATATTAACTGATGCAACAGTTTTAAAAACAAAACTATTAATATTATCTAAATCATCATTATTGCTTTCCTTTTGACGACATGACAAAAGGTACAATAATATTGCAAAATCAAATTCGTTAGAAATTTTTTTACTTTCAAGCCATGATTTTGTTAAATCTTCATCTTTTTGTTCAATTTTTTTAAGTATTGCTAGGGTGGAATCCAAAATAGTATCAGATAAACCACCATCATTATTTTTAAGGTAAGCTGGAATGTCCACACCAAAAATGGTTTTTTCTTGGATCGGAGTCAAAGTTTGAGTGACCGTGACTGTTTCTGCTAAATCTGTGACAGTCATTGATTTCTAATGAATACCCTATGAGCTTATTGGAATTTATTTGAAAATTATTACTAATTGTGAGTAGTCACCACCTCCTAAAGCTTCTACAGTAGAAAGCAATCAAGAAAAGAGAAACACAATGAACAACAACACAACCTAGACACTTGGAAGAACCAAAATGGAAAGGAGAAAAATTAATTAGTACAAACTTGTGCGTCCCCATAAGTGGCTCGTATTAAATGCATTTTTTTGTTAAGACCCTAACAGTATAGTTGTTTTATATTATTATAATAAATGTGCATCTGGCTGGCAAAATATAGTGTATTGTGATAACACAACATTCTATCATCTTAAAGAAGAGCTGTCTGAATGAATATAAATTGTTGAAATAATCTCTCTATGCCATATATTCGAAGTAAAAGGTTTAATACACTAATCATTTCAATTGCACTTATAATATTATTATAGTAAAACATTAATTGAACATTTAAATAATACTATACAAATACTTTATATATTACATAAAACATTACAAATCATTTTTTTCAATGATCTAACAATTTACCTTTCAGAATTTCCCATGACATCCTTCTACGAAGATTTGGCATGTCAGCTTGAGAATAATCAAGATCTCGGTTACGAGCAATACAATCTACTGCTGTACAGGTAAACACACCACAGTCATATCCATTTTGTTGACTTGGACATTCTGTTTGTCCATTTATAAAATATGTGGAATAATCCTTACCATTCAGAGTATCTCCATGATTCTTGATGGTTTCTTGTGTCATATAATCTAATAATAAAGCTAAAATATCACTACCATCACCATTCAAAGAATCAATATATGAAAAATTTTGATTAACATTATCTATTACTGCTAATGCCCAGTGAGATTGATGTAAATTACATGGAACAAATATATAATCCATCTCGGAAACATCAACTTTTGCTCTTTTAGCCCATTTTTTAACCCCTGTATATCCCTTAGCTTGCAATGTTGTATAAAAAAAAGTACTAAATACGTGAATTTTTGAAATTCCTCTAGTATTAACATAATCTTTAATTAATTGCAGATAAAAGTCAATTATATTATCGTTAAGCCAATGTCTATCAGAAAGTGTTAATATATCCATTGATGTAATTCTAATACCATATTTATTTATAAGTATGCCTTCCGGTTGATTCATCCATATTTTTTCAACTTCTTCAAGTTGATCAGGTTTAAGCGGACGAATACCTAAGCCTCTCTCTTTAAGTGCCGAAAGATGTTGTAATTGTTGTATACTTCTGCGTTCAGCCACAATATTTTGATATTCTTTGAATAATTTAGTAGATTCAAGATCATTCAAATAATCCACATTATCATCTCGTTTCCATTCAAAATCTGACCATCTTGTTGATGATCTACTAAATGATGGTTTGATTATGTTATTAGTAAGTGGTAACTTGTTTTGTATACTAGAATTGTAAAAAGACATAAGATTCTCTTTAATATTACTTGGTCTATTTATTTTATTACTCAACTTATCATCTCCTAGTTTCATTAAGTTTGTATTCATTGCCGTTTTTAGATAACAAGATTCCAAGTTTAATTTGGGTTTGCTCTCATCTTTGTTATTAAAAAAATGAGTGCCATATCTAGTGTCTGGAATATTTCTAAGAGCAATTTCCTCTAATGAATCTGTTGAATCTTTTTCTATATCATTTTCTCTATCTAAAGATTCCTCTTCCAATTTTATTTTTCCATTTAGATTGTTCTTTATCGAGTTTAATTTCTGTTGAAAAAGAGGATTGTTGAGGGTTTTTTTTCTCAAATCATTTTTAGGTAAATTACTAGGATTAAATATTGAACCTTTTGAGCGAGGAGTACTTTCAGCATCCATAATATTATTATAATTTGTTGTCGCTTTGTAAGCGTCAATATCAGGTTCTGGTATTGATTTTATTTTATCTAAAAGAAAAGAAAATATGATGTTTAAACACCAAATTATCCATAAACATGATTTGCTGAAAATAATATATAATAATGATCCAATTTTTGATGACAAACTTAAAAGTTGCTCTGTAGTATTCAAATCATTCTCATTAGTATTATGTTTATTGTTGTTGTTATTGTGTATGTAATCAATATTATTAGCATCTGAATGAATACGTTTGTCCAAATTTGACGACCACACTCTTGAACCAAATAAAGAGGAAGATTGTCTTTTAGTCTTTGAATTTGAATCAAAGAATTTGGAAGGAATTCTTGACTTGATCGGATTTCTTGATTTTTCAAATGGTAGTTCAGCTTTATTTGATATTGGTGTAGTATTTGATATGTTATAAAAAGAATTTTCAGCTTGTAAATTTGTGACTTTCCTGCTATTTGCAAAAGTTGGAAGATTATTATAAGTTAAATAATCTCCGGACACTGTTGAATCAGATGATGACAATCCACTCATTGTTGATGATGTTTTAATGTTAATTGAGAAAAATTAAATTAGAAATTGTAATTATACTTTCAGATATGTATAACAATCCCAAGATGAAATAAGTTCAATCCCAGATGAGTTGAAAACATTAAAGAAAAATCAATTTTTATTTATATTTTCAAATTTTCTCCCTTCTTTAACATGAAATATTGACTAGTAAAAAGTCTCGCTCAAAAAATTTCCAATTACCGAAAAAATTGGGGCTACGGAGTTGCTTTGGTTTTACTATTTTACGTGTGTTCAAAAGATTATATATAGATATCTAAAAGTTGGTTTTACAAAAGGTACCCAAAATCAATAAGGTTACTGTGGTTTTCTCTTATGTCTCCTTCTTTTGATGGTTCCGCAAAAACAGTATTGCTTTCGACCATGATGTAATTCTCTTCTAATGGATGATATTTTTCCACAAATTCGTTTTCTAAGGCAGCTAAACTACTGTACAATTCAGAATCAGCACAGTTATATATTATTTGTTGCAAAGTTTCATATGTATTTAAAATTAGCTTATTCTGTGTATTAGCTTTGTAATAGTTTTCTGACTCTTTACTAATTGTATCTTTAGATGCTTTTAATTTGGTGGATATTGCTTTAGCATCATCGATAATACTTTTGGGAAATAAGTTTGTTGATTCAATTAAAGAAATCCCATAACCAGAAACCCAATTAATGCCAGGTATTAACTTAAATTTTTTCGACTTCTCAGCATTATTACCGTCACTAACACCAAAATGCATCTCAAAGATTCCGGGCTTGTTCTTAAAAGTTTTGGGAATTCCCACAAAATGAGTTACAAACATACAAACACATTTTAAATTTCTCAATTTTTCAATAATACTTACACTCAATGAAATACCATCTTTGTAAGATGTACCTCTTCCCAATTCATCAATTATAATTAAGGAATTTTTGTCGGCATTTTGTAAAATAAATGACAGCTCAGACATTTCCATACTAAAAGTTGACATATTTGGTTCAGTTACATCATTTGAGATTCTAGTAAACAAAGAGTTAAAAACTTTAACAGAAGCAAAATCTGCTGGTAAAAGCATGCCGATCTGAGCAAGAATTATATTTAGAGCAAGTTGTTTGATGTAGATTGATTTTCCACTCATGTTCGGACCGGTAATTATCTGAATTCTTGATGTATTCGATACAATAGTAAAATCATTGGGAACCACCATTTGTTTTCTTGTTTTATCTGAATTATATAAATATTCAAGTAATGGATGTCTGCATTCCTTAATAATAATATTATTCTCTTCTATTTCTGGACAAGTATAATTGATATTATTACACCTTGTAGAGACAACCGAAAATGCACACATCAAATCTAGTAATGAGAAAGCTTCTGAAATAAAAAAATATGAAGATACAAATTTACGACATTTGTGGATTAATTCATCAATAGCATCCTCTGTCATCAAAAAAATTTCATTTAATACGGATTCTATCCTCAAATTGATTTTTATTATATCCATTGTGGTCACTTCTACATTGTTTCCTTTCTGAATATAGTTTACAAATGGGCTATTATGTTGATTCTGAAAAAATGAAATGTCACAATTCCTCATTAAGATAAAAAAACCTCGGCTATCATCAATCTTCGTTTCCATTGGTATATTATATTTTTCACTTAAATCATCTATAATTTTTAAAACATCATCTATTAATGATTTATATAGTTGTCTGCTAGCATCTAATATCCCATTGTGTCCCATTTTGACAGCATAGCATTTCTGATTTCTTAGTTCAATTGGCTTGTTGACCCATATGCAATCGTCATTAATGTACTCGGAAATTAGGTTTAAAGATGAGTCTATATCATCATTTTCAAAAGTTTCAACAATTTCTTTAATTAATTCGCTTTTGAATAATTTTAAAATTTCTCTGATATTAATTGTTATCTTCAACGTTTTTTTCAATAACAAAATAAAATTAACTTTTTGTTGGTTAATCTTGTCTAGAGTGATTTTTGGTTTCTTGCAAAGATAAGAAAAAAGATTATCCATATCCACTAATTCTTTCATTTCATTTCTCAACTCCTTTGTGACATCTTGATTTTCCACCATTTCTTTCACTGCCTCGTAACGCAAAAGTAATGAGTTCTTATTTGTTAATGGTTGAAGTATATTATTTCTTAGTAATCTCTCTCCCATTTTTGTAACCGTTACATTTAAAAACTTAAAGAGAGATAAATTTTTATCGGTAATTCCAGTTATACGACTTGAAACTAGTTCTAAGTTAGCAATGGCAGAAGTGCTAATAAACATTGAATCTTCAGATGATTCAAATTTTACAATGAACTTTTCATGAGTAAATACATGATCTGGTGAATTTTGCAGAAATGAGATACAGGCACAAGCAGCTGCTAATCCAAACTTTTTATGCCTAAGTTCAATTTCAAATGAATTTCTCTCCGACTCCTTTATTGATTTACCAAGAAGAGAAATTGAATCGGAAGTTGTCTTAAACGAAGAATCTGGAATAAAATGTATAAATGCATTTTTAGGTAAATTTGTCTCTAAAATTTTAACAAAATTCGTCTTCTTAATATTCAAGCTGATTGGAATGAGTATTTCTAAATTTCCTACATCATTTTGAACGCTTAGCTTATGAATTGTTCTCACAAATGTTGGAGAGTCGGATATTTCTGCAATTTTCAGATTGCTAGTGTATGGGTTTACCATACAAATTCCCACTGTTGGATATAATGATTTTGAATCATAAACTGCGCAATAAACGGTGGAATTTACAAGCTGAGTGGTTAAAATTCCAGTATACATTGAAGTATTCGTTCTTGTGTTACTGCCATTACGATAGATATTATTCTTACCATCAGGTTCATGGTGGGAAATGCATCTACTTTTCTTTTGAAAGTTTCCTTGGCTCACTGTTGTCTGAGCCCACAATGGTTTCCAGGATGAAACGTTACCTACTAATAAGTCGGTAGTAGATTCATGCAATGAAAAATAATTTGGGGTATTCTTTCTTTTCATTGATAACACATGTATGCTAATAAGCAAGTATAAATGAAAAGAATAAAAAGAAAGGTATATTGTTATATCCTAAATAGAAAAATTAAAGAAAAAATATCAATCCAAGAAAAAAGATTGATTATTGTGTTGATGAGCCTCCAAAAAGACTTGCGCATTTTACTTTTATTGATCTGTTATTATAATCTTATCGATAGCTTTGGTCAACTCTTCTAATTCCTTATCTTTATTTTCTTCGTTCTTTGTTTCCTTGTCCTTTCTTCCTTCTTCAGCTTCTTCAGTGGCATTTGTAGAAATTTCTTCAACAATCTCTTCAGCAATTTCTTTAGAAAAGTCTGCACAAGTCTTATCTTTCTTGTTCTTTATATTGTTATTTGAAATTTTATTTTGACCTTCCTTGACCAGCTTTTCCAGTTCTTCTGTCCATCCTAATCTTTCACATAGCAGCTCGGCAATATAATCACAATCATCTTGTAAAACAATATCGTTTTTTCTAGGGTTTGCCTCAAAATCACCACAAACATCACGATTTATAAGAATTCGTTTTGACTTCTGACCAACTTCGGATGGCAAACTAGCAAAGGGATAAACTGCTAACGATGTGCCCGCTACAATCGCAACATCAACATTATCTATGTCTTCATCCCAGTATTCCCAAAGTTTTTCTGGTAAAGCTTCTCCAAAGAAAACAATATCTGGTTTCACATATCCTTTACATTCTGCACAAGTGGGTATTTCGTTATTGTCCATATATTCTCTTAGTTTTTCTTTTGACATTTCATTATTACATTCAATGCAATGGTTTGCACTAAAAGAACCATGAGCCTCTAAAACTTTTTCATCTGAAATTCCAGCTATTCTTTCTAATGTATCAATATTTTGGGTGTAGCAACGTTTTAGTAACCCTTTATCATCACATAACTTCATAAAATAATGAAATTTACTAGGAACAAACTTTCCAGGGAATAATTCATCCGCTAATGTATAAAATGCTTTTGGTTTCTTCCTAAAATATTCTATGTCAAAAACAGCTTCCGGATATGGAAGATTAAGTTTTTGTAAGTTGGAATATAGTCCTGTTTCCGGTGATCTAAAATCAGGTATGCCACAATTCGTAGAGATTCCTGCACCAACAAAAAAAACAATACGTGTATCATTTTTTTGGAGATATGATACAATAGTATCTATACTCTTTGGGTTCATTTTTTGGTTTATATTGTTAATTAACTATAAAATCACAAAAAACTGTTACAACATCATCAAAAATTCAATATATTCAAAACAAATAAACTAATTTAAATTCATTGCGATTATTAAAGTGTTTTCAAGTTGCTAAATGATAAATTTTGGTACTAGGTGATTACGTGAGCATATATTAATATGCTTTTATACGTTGTCGTGATGACTGAAAATTTAAAAAATGAAAAACATCCAAACTAGGATTTCTTCTTTCTCTTGTGATCCTTAGCAAGAATACGGAATTAAGATTTATTTAAACACCCAGATTTAGAATTGCTGATTTAAAAAATGAAACAAAGAGTATCATCTTTAGATTTGAAAATTTTGATTTCTGAAATAGAAAAATCAATCAAAGGATATAGACTTCAAAATATTTACAACTTAGTGGCTAATAATCGGTCATTTCTATTAAAATTTAGTATACCAGATTCCAAATATAATGTAGTTTTGGAATCAGGGTTCAAATTCTATATGACTGACTTTCAAAGACCAACTCAGCCTGAACCTTCAAACTTTACAGCAAAATTAAGAAAACATTTGAAAACTAAAAGGTTGACGAATATAAAACAGGTTGGTGATGATAGAATCGCTGTTTTAGAATTTAGTGATGGTTTTTACTATCTTGTTTTGGAATTTTTCAGTGCCGGTAATATCATTTTATTGGATGAAAACTTGAAAATTCTTACATTATTTAGATTTGTTGATAACACTGGCAAAGTTCAAGAAGGTCAGTATGATGTTGGTAGCACGTATACAATGTTTGACAAATCATTGTTTAACGAGAAATTAGAAGCTGACGTAAAATACACATCATTTGATAAAAACCAGATTTTAAAATGGATTGATGATACAAAACAGACTGAGAAAGAGAAGAAAAAGGTTTTATCTATTGAAAAGCTAAGTTTTCATCACGCCTCTTATTTATCATCTGATTTGATTCATATCACTTTATTAGATAATGGAATTAAGCCATCAACCAGTTGCTTAGAGTTGTTAACTGACGAAAATTTAATGGATAATCTAGTAAAATCATTAAATGAAACTCAAAACATATTTATCGAGTTGATCAATACTCCTGTAGGTGAAATTAATGGATACATTCTAAGTCAAAAGAATCCATTGTTCAAAGAAGATCAAGAAGCTTCAGCAGATAATTTGAAATATGTATATCATGAATTTCATCCGTTTAAACCTACTCATAAAATAAAAGGAGATGTTAAAGTTGAAGTTGTTAAGGGTTATAATAAAACTGTTGATAAATTTTTCACGACTATAGAAATGTCGAAAGTTTCATTAAGTCGCCAATCTCAGCAAGCAAATATTGAAAAAAGATTACAATTTGTAAAAGCTGAGCATTCAAAGAAATTAGAGGCGTTAGATGAAGTTCAGAATCTGAATTACAAGAAAGGCTACTTAATTAACGTTTATAACGAACAAATAGAAGAGTGTAAAGATGCTGTACAAAAATTAATTGATCAGAAAATGGACTGGAAAAATATTGAAAAGTTAATTAAGGTTGAGCAAAAGAGGGGTAATAAAATTGCACAGATGATAAAATCGTTAAACTTAATTAAGAATGAAATTACAATTTCTTTAGTTGATATTGATGAAGATGATCCGTATGATTTGAAGGGTGATGATGGTAGCGATGAATCTGAATGGAGCTCTGATGAATCTGATTCAGATGATGAAAGCTCTGAAAATTCAATGGGTAGTTCTAAGAATGACAGAAAAAGTTTGAAAACAATCGATGTCATTATTGACATCACACAATCTGCCTTTGCTAATTCCTCACGCTACTTTGATGTCAAGAAAAGTGCAAAAGAAAAGCAGGAAAGAACTGCAAAAAGTGCTATTTTAGCAATTAAAAGTAGTGAGCAGAAAATTCAACAGGATTTAAAAAGAATTGAAAAAGAAGCTAAACAAAATATTGAATTTAAGCAATTGCGTCCTAAGTATTGGTTTGAAAAATTCTTTTGGTTCATATCAAGTGAAGGTTATCTCTGTATTGCTGGGCGTGATGACAGTCAAGTTGATTCTATCTACTATAAATATTTCGATAATGAGACTGACTTTTTGGTCTCAAACGATTTGGACAACGCTCTAAAAGTTTTTGTCAAAAACCCATACAAAAATAAAGATATACCTCCAACTACTTTCATGCAGGCTGGTATATTTTCCCTTTCTTCAACAAAAGCATGGGAAAACAAAATGGTTACAAGTCCTTGGTATGCTCCAGGTAAGGATATTTCGAAAAAAGACTTTGATGGTACCATTTTACCAAATGGTTTATTAAATGTCTCCAAAGAAAGAAATTATCTACCACCTTGTCAAATGGTAATGGGTGCCGGATTGCTATTTGTTGCTGATGAAGATACTTTTATGAAATATAAAGAAAAGAAGCAAGAACGGGACAAAGAATTGGAATTAGTTTGTTTGGATAGAACTGAATGTTGTAAAAATAAAGTTCAGGAACTAAAAACTATGCTTGAGAAGATTCAAAAAACCCAAGAACAAGAAAAAGCTAATAAATCGACAAGTGAAAATGACAGAGATATGGAAGCTAACCTTAAAAATGATACAGATATTTATAATGAGGAGCCGATTGTGGCACCAACACCATCACAACAAACAGAAACTAAGATTAGAGGTAAAAAGAGCAAGCTAAAAAAGATAAAGCAAAAATATGGTGAGCAAGATGAAGAAGAAAGAAGACTTAGAATGGCAGTTCTCGGTACTTTAAAGCAAACTGAACAAAGCAAATTATTATCAAATGATAAGCAACCTAATAAAGAAATGAATGACAGAATGGCTGTTGTAGCTAAGAAAGAAAGAAAAAGACAACAGCAAATTAACCAAATTACCAAATTAATAGATGAATTAGATAATAAGACAGAAGAAAATGACAAAAATGATATTAAAGATGAACAGTACGCAAAACAAATTAATAGTATTGATCAATATCATATCAATCTTGCTGGTCTTTTGCCATCCCCCAATAAAACTGACAAAATTATTGATTGTGTTCCTATCTTTGCACCATGGAGTGCATTGAGCAAATTTACTTACAAGGTAAAATTGCAACCTGGTAATTTGAAAAAGGGTAAAACCGTTTCTGATATTATTGAAGTTTTTAAAAGACACTCTAAGGAATTGCAGAAAGAAGAAGCTGATTGGTATGATAATAGTAACTTGATTGAACTCATTAACCAACAAGATTTTATGATGTCTTTGACTGCCTCTAAATTTAAAGTTGGAAGCAGTAGTAGTGGTGGTAAAGATAAAACTGGGAAAGGTAACAGTGGAAATAATAAAGCTAAAGGGAAAAACAGTAAGAAAAAGTAAGTTTACGCTTATGCATTTTATTCCAATTTATCTATGCCATGGTATATCTTTAGTTAATTTATGAAAGTTATATTTTTTTATTTATTTTAATTTATTTAATTATAGAGTAGAAACAGTACAAATAATAGTTAAACCATGATCAGACTTTTAAATAAATGAAAAGAAAGCAAAACAAAAATTGGATCTGGAAAGTTTAAAAGCCTTGTTGTAAACGTTCAGAAATATTCTTTTTTGCGAAATTGAAAGCATTTAATAAACCTTTTTCAGATAAATCAATTTTAATATTAACTGCATCTTCTGTTGGAGGGTTTGTAACTCTAGCTGCGATTGCATTTGGATCTGTTTCTAAAATGATACCATCATCAACAGTTTCATCAATAGCAAGAACAAGCATATCATATGATTCAAGCATGGATCTTTTATCTAACTGTGAGCCTAAAATAATTTCTATTGCGCCAGTTAATCCTTGTAATACATTATAGAGTAGAACTTCATTTTCGTTGAGGCCACCTATAACATAAACAATAGTATCTGAATACTCTTTATACACTACTGTATAGTTATTAAACAGTATTATATCCGTATTTTGTTTAAATGTCTTTTTGAAAAGGTCCTTTTCAAATTGTTTTTGTTTTTTAACATCAGTTATTAATTCGTTCTCAGCATTTTCATGTGGAGGCTTATAGTATTTGGTAAAAATTTTGTTTTGTTGGTTATCCAAAATTAGGACAGCATCAATTGAATAGAGAGATGTATTAAAGCTCATTCTTTTCAATCGGTAGTTTTATTAATTAAAGAAAAAACAAGTGGTTTTAAGTCTTTGATAAATATATTTGTTTGTTTCTGAAAGATGACAGATACTAGATCAACCACCAAACCAAAAGTGTATCGATATTCATGTTCTCTTTGCATTGCGTAAAATCGTTATTCAGCGCGTAATCATTTTCAAATTATTAAATTTTATTACGTAAGAAATTATATTATACCCGCAACCAAAATGGCAGAAAGCCATTTTCTTCTATCTATCAAATTGATCTTTATAAATGTCATAAGCACTAAATATAACAGATTCTTATCAAAAGTGTCTAATAAATTTTATTTAATTATCGAAATGAACTTTCTAAGTCGGGAACTTTTAAAAACTATAATATAGATCTAATAGATATTTAAAATTATATGAATAATTTAAATTTTTTAAAATTATTTGATAAGGAAATGAATTGAAAAATTTTAAATTTTTATAATTAATAACCTTTCTTTATACAAATCTTTCATTTTGGAGGTTTAGTTTTTTAAATAAGCAACCTTTTTGTTCACTCATCTAATATTTAATCTCATATACCGCTATTATATACTATTTAATAATACTTTTTCTACTTAATTGAATTGATTAGAACATAGATAATCTGATATGAATTTATTTTCTGATGCAACAAAACCTTTGTCGCACACAAAATTTGTTAAACATGCACCAAAAAGGGGATTTTCAGATTTAGAAAAGAGGCAAAGAAAATAGAGTTGGTAATATTTTACAAATCAGATCTTACCAACTTTTATGATCTGGTTTTCTTGTTTACTCTTTTAATTATAGTTATTATACTCTTGTTGTTAGGTAGACATCACTTTTCTAAAGATTATTCATTTTAATTTTTAGATATAACAGAAATGAGATCTAGCAATCTTTTCTGGTCTAAGTCGATTTCCCCGTCGGGTATGAGATATACCCTATTCAATATTAGAAGAAGATCATTCACAAATAATTGAATTGTTAATTGCTCAGTTTACTAACTTTATTCTATTCTATAAGTTTATGTCTCTCTTGTTTCATTTTCTTTATTTTAGATTCGACACAAACATCAGATAACACTAAAGCTGATTTAATTTCTACATTAAGTGAAAAAACGGCTCAGCCATTTAGTGCGTTCAAAACCCCTTATCTTAATACAAGCAGGTGGAATCATATAGACAAATTAGGTGATGTATTTGGTGCACAGTATTTTGCAACTAATAAAGAACACGGATATGAAGATTTTGCAGAAAGAGGTGTAAGTGACACTTATGATAATGTCTACGATCCTTATCCTGCATGGGAACTTGAAACTGCACCAATATCAAGAGATAGAATACAAGCTATTTTTATTCACATTTCTAAAATTTTCGGTTTTCAATATGATAATACTAAAAATATGTATGATTATTTAATGAAAATGCTCGATTCGAGAGCTTCAAGAATGGGCCCTGTAAAAGCATTGAGAAGTATTCATGCCGATTACATTAGCGGTTATAATTCAAACTATAGAAAATGGTATTTTGGTTCTCAAATGGATATTGAAGATAATTTAATTGCAGAAAATCCGTTATTTTATGAAATGGATTCGAAGTCTAGAAAAAAAAAGTTTTCTTCTCAGAACTACTCCTTGAAAGATTCTGAACTAAATTGGGCTAATACATCAAATTCTTTTTTGCCAGAAGATTGTATCATTCAACTTGCAATATATCTTTTGGTCTGGGGTGAAGCTAATAATATCAGGTTTATGCCAGAATGTTTATGTTTTATATTCAAATGTTGTGTTGACTGTTTTTACTCTTTAGATTTTACAAATGATATTCCTCCAATCACAGATAGTTTTTTAGATCACACAATTACACCACTTTATGAATTTTATAGGAATCAATTATATTCTAAAATAGGCGACCATTGGGTAATTAATGAAAAAGATCACGCTAAAGTTATTGGATACGATGATATTAATCAATGTTTTTGGTACAGAAAAAGTCTAGACAAAATAAAGCTTTATAATAAACAGAATATACTGGATTTTCAGCCATATGAGAGGTACCTTTATCTTAATCAAATCAATTGGTCAAAATCTATTCATAAAACGTTTTTTGAAACTAGATCTTGGCTTCACGTTTTAATTAATTTCAATCGAGTTTGGAATATACATTTAGGTATTTTTTGGTATTATACTTGTTTCAACTGTCCTACACTTTATACTCAAAGATACCTTATAACGGCAGATACACAACCAAGCAAACTTGCTACCTTAACATCATTGTCTATTGCAGGATCAATAGTTAGTTTTGTTAATTTAACTTCTTTGGTGTTAGAAAAATGGTTTGTCTCAAAATCATTTCCAGGTGCACTCCCAATATTTTCAAGATTTTGTTTTGTTTTACTTTGTTTCATTTTGAATACTTTACCAACAATTTTTATCTTTTGTGTTACGGGGGTACATGATGAAACGCCATTAAATTATTCAATCACAATTATTCAATTTATTTTTTCTCTTTTTTTGGTCTTTTATTTCTCGATCACACCATTGTCAATGCTAACCATAAATTATTTAGATGGAAATAAAAGAAACTATTTACCTTCTTATTATTTTACTAACTTTATATATAACCTTAGGGGCAAGAAGGCTTTGACATCGTTAGCTTTATGGGGTGGTGTTTTTGTTTCAAAGCTTACGGAATCGTACTTCTTTTTAACTTTAAGTTTAAGGGATCCAGTACGTGAGTTGAGTATAATAAAGATTGATAAATGTTTAGGTGAAGCTTGGTTTGGGTCTATCTTTTGTGAACAGGAAGCTAAAATCATACTGGCATTATTATTTTTAACTGATTTAGTTTTATTTTTCTTGGATACATACTTGTGGTATATTATTTGGAATACCGGTTTTTCTGTTGCAAGATCCTTTTATTGTGGCGTATCAATCTGGACACCATGGAGGAATATGTTTTTTAGACTACCAAATAGAATTTTGTCAAAGATTCTAAACTCTACTGTTGTTGGAAAGCGTAACGAGGTAGAGAGAAAAAATATGATTTTTAAAGTTTGGAATTCCATTATAATTTCCATGTATAGAGATCATCTAATTTCAATAGATCAACTTGATAGTTTGATTTACCAATGTACAAAGGGTGATAAGGAGGAAAAAATAATTGCAGAACCAGTCTTTTTCATTCAACATGAAGATGGTGATAATACATCAGATTCCAATCATTATCTTCAATCAGAATCAGAGGCTACCAGAAGATTATCATTTTTTGCTCACTCTTTATCCACTTCCATTCCATTAGCAACCCCGTTAGACAAAATGCCTTCTTTTTCGGTTTTAATTCCACATTATTCAGAAAAGATTACATTATCTTTACAAGAAGTTATTCGGAGGGAGGATGATATTTCTAACATTACGGTACTTGAATATTTGAAACATCTCTATCCTGATGAGTGGCATAATTTTGTGAGAGATACTAAATTACTTGCATCAGAACAATCACATAATAATACAAAGGATGAAAAAGATTTAAATGATGTTCCATTTTATGCTGTTGGATTCAAGGCCGCTACACCTGAATATATTTTAAGGACAAGAATTTGGGCTTCTTTAAGATCACAAACTTTATTTCGAACAATTTCTGGTTTTATGAATTACTCAAGAGCCATCAAATTGTTGTATTCGGCAGAATGCGAAGATCCTAACGTTACTCCATCAGTAAATATGGAGGAGGCTAATGTTATGGCCCAACGGAAATTTAGGATTGTTGCTTCATTACAAAGAATGAAAGAATTTTCTTCTGAACAAGAGCAGGCAAAGGAATTTTTACTAAGAACTTATCCAGAACTTCAGATTGCATATTTGGATGTTGAAAGGGACCCTGTTACTAACGAGTTTGTTTATTATTCAGCACTCATTGATGGAAATTCAGATATAATGAGTAATGGTCAAAGAAAACCGAAATATAGAATCAAATTATCTGGTAAACCGATTTTGGGTGATGGAAAATCTGATAATCAAAATCATGCAATAATATTTTGTCGAGGCGAGTATATACAATTGATTGATGCAAATCAAGATAATTATTTGGAAGAATGTTTGAAAATCAGAAGTGTTTTAAACGAATTTGAGGAATATGATGTACCTGATGACCCTTATACTTACAATCCAAGAGATATATCAGTTTCTGTTGATTATGTACATCCGGTTGCGATTCTAGGAACTCGAGAATATATTTTTTCGGAAAATATTGGTGTTTTAGGTGACGTAGCAGCTGGAAAGGAACAAACTTTTGGAACTTTATTTGCTAGGACTTTAGCTCAAGTAGGAGGCAAATTACATTATGGTCATCCTGATTTCCTCAATACTATTTTTATGTGTACAAGAGGTGGTGTTTCTAAGTCTCAAAGAGGATTACACTTGAATGAAGATATTTATGCTGGTATGAATGCAATAATGAGAGGAGGAAGAATAAAACACTGTGAATATTTTCAATGTGGTAAGGGCAGAGATTTGGGTTTTTGTTCTATTTTGAATTTTACTACAAAAATTGGATCAGGTATGAGTGAACAGATGATTTCAAGGGAATACTTTTATTTAGGAACACAACTTCCAATTGATAGGTTTTTATCATTCTTTTACGCACATCCTGGCTTCCATTTAAATAATGTGTTCATTCTTTTATCGTTAAAATTGTTTATGTTATTCTGTGTTCATCTTAGTGCCTTAACAAATGACACAATCATATGTTCCTACGATAAAAATGTACCATTTACCGATCCCCGTAAACCTGATGGCTGTACTAACTTAATTCCTGTGATCGATTGGATTCAGCGTTGCATTTTATCAATTTTTATTGTTTTTGGTATTTCTTTCATTCCTTTATGCGTTCAAGAATTAATGGAAAGAGGCTTTTGGAGATGTTTTTATAGAATATTTAGACATTTTACTTCTTTATCACCTATGTTTGAAGTTTTTGTCTGTAGAATCTATTCTCAATCATTGGTGAACGATTTAGCTGTTGGTGGTGCAAGATATATTGCAACAGGAAGAGGATTTTCTACAACACGAATGCCATTTTCGTCTCTTTATGCTAGATTTTCAAGGGAAAGTTTTTATTTTGCTGGATCATTGTCTTTATTATTACTCTATGTTTCACTAAATATGTGGAAATTAAGTCTCCTATATTTCTGGGTGACTGTTTCTTCTTTATTTTTCTCTCCGTTTTGGTTTAATCCCAATGCATTCAATTTTGTGGAGTTCTTTATTGATTATAAAAATTTTTTAAGATGGTTGACAAGCGGAAACGTTAGAACAAAAAGAGATTCATGGATTTCATCTGTACGTGCAACCAGAATGTCAATTACTGGATCAAAAATTAAAAAATCAAAAAATGATACAACTTTTATGGGATGCAATTACCAAAAACCATCTTTTATTTCCTCTTTTATTACACAGATAGGATCCACTTTTATAGCAACAAGTACTGTTACAATTGCATATATGTTTGCTAATTCACAAAATGAATCTGGTAATACAACTCCATCAAATTCTTTATTGAGGTTACTTGTCGTTTCCTTTGGTCCTATTTTAATAAATGCAACGGTGTTATTACTTTTATTTATTGTTTCTATTGCAACTGGCCCATTGATTTCTTGTTGCTTTAATTCATTTCCAGGGATGATTGCAAACTTGGCACATTTGACTAGTGTTTTTGTTTATACATTTTCTTTTGTCTTTTTATTGTTATGCCAAAATTGGGATATTTCAAAATCTGTTTTAGGTATTTGTGCATCTCTTAATATTCAGGGTTTGTTTTTTAAATTGGTAACTGTGGTTTTGCTAAGTAAAGAAATTAAGGACGAAAAATCTAATAAAGCTTGGTGGACTGGATTATGGTTTACTTCAGGTTTAGGATGGCATATTTTTACGCAACCGTCTAGAGAATATATATGCAAAATAATAGAGATGTCATATTTTGCTTTGGATTTTTTAATGTCTCATTTTCTTTTACTTTGTCAAATTCCATTTTTTTTAGTCCCCTATATTGACACTTTACATTCTATGCTTTTGTTATGGTTGAGTCCTGAAAATATGTTAAAGAAACCAATATATTCATCTAGCAAATATAGGAAGAGAATTCGGGTCTCATTTACTTATCTTCTTCTATTTATTTTCAATATATGCTTGATCTGTTCAATGATAATATTGCCAATAATTATGACGAAAGTTTTTGGTATTGATTTTGATGAATACGTACCAGAATTCATTACAATTTTATTCCAACCTGTTGAAATAGTTAATGAGTCTAGAGGATTAAAAAACTATGTACCACCAAAGCTGCATCGCTAATGCCGGATTATAATGTATCAATTAATTTGCTTAACTAATTAACTAACTAACTAAGTATATATATAATTCCTTTAAAATATTTATAAACATGTTTTTATAGATAGAAAATAATACTGAAATTTAAGTTTTACACTATGTAAAATTTATTTCAAGTCCAAAAATTTGAAAACTTTTCATGAAGTTTTGAGTCAAACAAAAATGTCAAATTTTGAACCTTTTTTGGGTCTGCAAAAGTAGCTGTAAGTGAAAATCTGGGGAGACTTTTGAATAATAACAACAAGTTAATAATTTTGGACTTAAATTGCAATTGATCACGCTGTAAAACATTTTGACAAGCTGATAGAAAAAAATCAAGGAATTCAGGATCAACTCCTGTGATTCTAAAAATATTTTCATATAATTTAGGTTCAATAGTAAGAACATAATCATAATATGATGGTAGAGTTGATTTTGGTTTAAATTTAAGAGTTGCCAAAAATTGTACAGAAGGATTATCCGGATAGTTTTTATTTCGATCAAAAAACAGTTGACTTGAATTATTATTTTTAAAAGTTGTTGATGGAACTATATCATTTTCTGATTTTATTTTTTGTTTGTAGAAAGATTCTGGAATTTCATCAACTTCCTCTATAGGTATTGAAATAATATTGGAGTTATTGTCATTACTCAACAAAGATTTAATAGTTGATTTTTCATCAATTAAAATTTTATTTTTAGGGTCTATATATAAAGCTTTATCGATAAATAGAAGTGCATCTATGTATTTAGATTTTCTTCTTAATGCTATTGATTTTCGCCATAAAAGTTTAACATGCAATGATTTATTGTTTTCGTTAGTCGAATGTAATATTGAGAGTCCTTTATCACAATTTGTTATAACATCATCCCATTTTTCTAACTTCATATATGTTGCAGCCAAATTTGAATATATTACCGGATTTTCTTTGACTAATTGTAAAGACTCCAGATATTTTGATAATGCTCCTTTGAAATCATTGATATGAAATAAGTCATTTCCTTCTTTCCTTAATTTTTCTGAAAGCTGATTACACATATTCCATTCAATATGATTCCCACTATTTTAAAATCATATATAAAAGATTTGTTAGATTAATTTAAAAAAGATAAACAAAAAGATGAAATATAAAGCATAATAAAAATGCGTTTAAATTGATGAAGATTGTGGATCTTTGCTAGCTAATGCGGCGATGAACATATGAAAAATCATATAAAGTAATATAAAGGGTATGATAGTGTTATCATTCAATTACTTGTATTGTATATACTTTATATTCATATATATATATTACTTTATTATGTTTCTAATCAAATAAAAAAACATAAATATTGTTAATCTTATATTTTTTTTTCAGTACTACACAAAAGATACTTTCTACGTCAAATTTGGATATTGATATTAAAAAAAAAATAAAACTTTTTCAAAACTTTACAAGACTAATATAAATGTTTAATCACCACTACCAACATCTTGAACTCTAAAGATATTACCATTCGCCAAAACTATTCGTTTGGTGTCATGAAGAGTAAAATTGTTCAGCAGTTAAGTAAGTAATGAGAAACACCAGGTTAAAAAAACACGCATGAAATTTTTAAGATTTTGTTAAAATACACAACACTTCGTGAGTCAATTGTTAGTACTCTTAACTAATAACCAAATTTGTAAAAAATATGGAGAAGAAATTTCACATATTCTTGTAAATATATATCTTTTGTATAGTTTATTTAATAATTGAAGAATATATTTTTAATAGTAGATATACAATTGCTTAATCACTACTTTGAAAATTTTTAGGTGGGAAAAAATCAAGTTTTCATTTTTACATTTAAAGGAGTTAAGACATCAGAAGAAGTTCGGAGATTATAAAGAGTATATGAACTAGATATCTATATATCCTTAGTCAAAATGGTGGAGTCAGAAGAATTAGAGCAAGAAGTTGGGGCAATTGAAGCTATATATCCAGAATGTATTGAAAAACTGGCATCTTCAATTTATAAATTTAAAGTTCCACAACATGAACATATAATATTTCAGATATCATTCCCAGATAATTATCCCAACGAAAAGCCATTTATTCTTGATGTTATTTCTGATAATGAAGGATTTGATGAAATATATTTAATGGAGTTGTTTCAAGAAGTTTTGGATTCTATTTATATTGAAGGTAATGTAATTATATTTGATTTGTTCACAGAACTTGATGCTGTACTTTATACTGGAGAAGAAGACCAAGAAATTCTTGATGATGCAGATCATTGGAATATAGAAGATACTGATTTGAATGATCTAACTGATAGATTAGAACAAACTAAATTTGATAACGATGAAGTTGAAAGCAAAGAATCTAAAGACCAAACTGATTATTCAAATTATAAATATGATGAAAATATTGAAAAGGCTAAAATGTCCACTAAAAAATCCAATTTTAGTCAAAAGAAGAAAGAAAACCAACAAAAAGCAAGAAATGTTTTAGATGGATGGTTTATTAGTGATCCTATAACTGATAGAAAGTCAACTTTTGTAGCTTTTGCTGTTGAAGTTCATTCTCTTGATGAAGCTTATCAAAAATTTTCTGAATTAATGGAAGATAAAAAATGTGGGCGATCAAATCATGCAATGAGAGCTTGGAGGATTAAAGATAAAGATACTGGAGCTCAATATCAAGATTGTGATGATGATGGTGAAACTGCAGCTGGTGGAAGAATGTTACATTTAATGAGTATTATGGATGCATGGAATGTTATGATTGTTTGTTGTCGATGGTTTGGTGGTGTTCATATTGGTCCTGATAGATTTAAGCACATTAATAGTGCAACTAGAGATGTACTTATAAAAGGTTCTTTTGTTGTTGTAGACAACGGATCGAATAAAAAAAACAAAAAGAAGAAATAATTTCCCACAATTATACTTATATTTTAAGGAAAATAGAACTACTACCGTAAAAAAAAAACTACAATGATATCGTTGTTGTTTAATCGATGATATAAGTACATAAAGAACATATTGTTAATTTTTATCTGTACACGGTTCAAAATAATGATCTATATTTAGGTTCGTTATTTTTATAATATTTTAATAATACTCTGATTAGAGTAGAAAATCTAAAAAAATCTATTAATACACTAAAATAATTGAAAATATTCAAATAAACCTGTAGTTTATTCCTTTATGTGATATTAATACTTCATTCTAGTAGTATTAACCCAAGCAGTATAATCTGCTGCTTAAAATTGCGAGAGATTTATTAAGATTTCCGTTAAAATTTTCTTTATACTATTTACTAATGTTTGAAATAATTCATATATTTTATACACAAAATAATTTAATTAACTAAATTATAAAATTAAAAGCTATTTTACAAAGTAATATCTATAGTAAAGAGCATCCAGTAAAAGACAAATATATATATGAAATACATTGCTATCTCTATAATATAAAATGATTTTATTGCTTTTATACAATATATAATTTTATCTGATGATTATTTTTTTTTTGCTTTCCATAGATCTAACAAACTTTTTGAAGTAAGATCAACTTCAGTTGGATCAAAATCATCTTCACTATTGTTTTTGAAATCGTCCATAATTTTGGACTTTTTTTTATTTTTTTTCGTCTTTTTTGATTTTAGCTTTTTATCAGATTTAGATTTTGGTCCCTCTTCCTTCTCTTTTTGCATTGCATCAATATCTTTAGTTTTTTCTTGATCTTTATTTGTAGACTTTAAGGTCTCGGTTTTACTATCTGCAGTTAATGTTTTCCTTCCTAATGTTCCATTATTTAAATTTTCTGATATTACAACTGGACCCATAGTATTTATTGTTGAATAACCTACTCTTTTTATTTTTTTATTTTTATTTTTCAATACTTTCAAAGTTTTTTTATTAACGGGAAGAGACCATTCACTTAAATCTTTTAGCTTTTTCGTTTCTTCTTTTTCTGCATTATCTACCTGATGTTTTCTTTGATTATCACCGGCAACCTGCATGAATTTCATATTTTTAACTCTGCTTGACAGTGAACCACCACTCATAATTGTATGTTTTTTATATATTATATTTGATTGAATGGCTAATAATGAAAAATACAATTATATTTTACAAGAAAGAAGGAAAAGAAAAGAAAAAGTTGAAAAAATGAAAACTGAAAAGCAAGAAAAAAAAATGCAGGTAATTAGTTTTACATAAGCACACATTCCGTTTTGGGAACTCTCAATAATTTTTCACAAAAAAATTTTATTTTGTTTTATTTTATTTTATTTTATTTTATTTTTTATTTTTCGTTTTATTTTTTTATACTTAAAATTTTTCGGTTCTTCATTTCTGTTTCCTTGTTTAAGATATTCTAGTCTTATCTTCCATTTTATAAGTCTAGTGATACCGTCCATAATAAAGCAAAGGAGAAACTATCCTAAATCTTTGAAGACAAAATATTCAACCATGAAAAGCGATTTCAAATTCAGCAATCTTTTAGGAACTGTTTATAGAGAAGGAAATATTTTATTTACTCCAGATGGAAGTTGTTTGTTATCACCTGTTGGTAATAGAGTTTCTGTGTTTGATTTGATTCACAACAAATCGTTTACTTTTAACTATGAACATAGAAAAAATATCACAGCGATGACACTTAATCCACAAGGATCATTATTAATAACAATAGATGAAGACGGACGTGCAATTTTAGTTAATTTTAAAGCTAGAACAGTATTGCATCATTTCAATTTTAAGAATAAAGTTAGATCAATTGAATTTTCTCCAGATGGTACTCATTTTGCTGTTGCGGCTGGAAGGTTTGTTGAAGTGTGGAAAACACCAGATTTAGCTGAAGATAGACAATTTGCACCATTTGTTAGATACCGTGTTTACGCAGGTCATTATAATGATATAACAGCAGTTACTTGGTCAAATGATTCAAGATTTATTCTTTCTGCAAGTAAAGATATGACAGCAAGAATTTTTTCATTACATTCCGAAGATAAACATGTTAAAATGTCATTAGCTGGACATAGAGATTATGTTGTAAAAGCATTCTTCGATTCAACTCAAGAAATTATTTATACAGTTTCAAAAGATGGTGCAATTTTTAGATGGGAATATACAGAAAGGCCAGGTGAAGAGGAGTTACCTGATGATGAGAAAACAATGAGTTGGAGAATTATTTCAAAAAATTTCTTTTTTTCAGATGCTTCTTTAAAATGTTGTACATTTCATACAAAATCTAATCTTTTAATTGTAGGTTTTGGAAATGGTGAATTTAGATTATATGAAATGCCATCATTTACATTAATTCAACAACTTTCGATGGGATCAAATGGTGTGACTGCTATTACAATTAATTCAACTGGTGAATGGATCGCTTTTGGTTCTAAATCTTTGGGACAATTATTAGTTTATGAATGGCAATCTGAATCATATATCTTAAGACAACAAGGTCATTTTGATTCAATGAATGCATTAGCATATTCACCAGATGGTTCAAGAATTGTAACGGCTTCAGATGATGGTAAAATTAAAATTTGGGATGTTATTTCAGGTTTTTGTTTAGCAACATTTGATGAGCATCAATCATCTGTTACTGGTGTTGTATTTGCAAAGAAAGGTCAAGTAATGTTTTCATCATCTTTAGATGGTACAGTTAGAGCTTGGGATTTGATTAGATTTAGAAATTTTAGAACGTTCACTTCAACAAGTCGAATTCAATTCTCAACAGTTGCAGTTGATCCAAGTGGTGAAATTGTTGTTGCAGGTTCATTAGATAATTTTGATATTCAAGTTTGGTCTGTTCAAACTTCTCAATTATTAGATCAATTATCTGGTCATGAGGGTCCAATATCAAATTTAAGTTTTGGTCAAGAACCAAATGCAAAATTAGCAAGTGCTTCTTGGGATAAAACAGTTAGAATTTGGGATATATTTAGTAGAACACAAGCCAGTGAACCTTTTGATTTAACATCAGAATGTTTAGCATTATCAATGAGACCGGATTCCAAAGAATTTGCAGTTTCAACAATGGATGGTAAACTTTCATTTTTTAATATTGAAAATGGTAGAATGATTAGAGAAATTGATGGTAAACGTGATATTTTACAAGGTAGATATAGAGAAGATGAATTTACAAGTGCAAATTCAAAACGTGGAAAGCACTTTACAACTATTGCTTATAGTTTTGATGGTTTAACATTAATTGCAGCTGGTAATAATAACAGTATATGTATGTATGATTTACCTAATGAAGTATTATTAAAAAGATTTAGAGTTTCATTTAATATGCAATTAAATGGTACACTTGAATATTTAAATTCTAAAAATATTGTTGATGGTAATGCAGTTGATCTCGTTGACAGATCTGGGGAATTATCTGACGCTGAAGAAAACCACAAATCAGATTTAAAATTACCTGGATCACATCGTGGTGATGTAGGTTTAAGATCAGCTAAACCAGAAATTCGTGTTATGAGTGTCGGTTTTTCACCTACAGCAAATGCTTTTGCCGCAGCATCAACAGAAGGTCTTTTAATTTATTCAGTTGATGATGCAATGATTTTCGACCCAATTGATTTAGACATAGATGTTACTCCTGAAAATACATTACAATGTTTGAAAGAAGGTGAATATTTGAATGCTATTGCAATGGCTTTTAGATTAAATGAAAAATATTTAATATATAAAGTTTATGAAGGAATAAATAAGAATGATATTGCATTAGTTGCAAATGATTTACCAGTTATATATGTCTCAAGATTATTAGAATTTATTGGTGATATTGCGATGGAAAGCCAACATGTTGAATTTAATCTTTTATGGATTGAAAACTTAATAACTGCACATGGTAAATTTATAACTAAAAATAAACATACTTTTGCAAAAGGACTAAGATCTATCCAAAGATTCATAAGTAGAATAGTCAAAGATATTGTTGATTATGGTTACAAGATTAATTATTTGAGTGAATTTTTACTTGTATCTATTGACACCAATAAACTAACATTGGACAATCAAGATGAATATGGTGATGTGATCATTGAAGATCTTAATGAAGAAGAAGCAAAGGATGATGATGATGAAAAGGAAGAGGAAGAAGAAAGTGAAAATGAAGACGATGATGAAGAAGGTTGGTTTGGACCAGGTGAAGATGGAAAAAAATATAATGATAACTTTTCTAATTCTGACAGTGATAGTGATGATGAAGAAGTTTAAGAAAGTGATTAATAATAATCAAAGCAAATATATTTATTTATATAGAAATTATTTAATAATCTAATACTAAAATTGTAAATTTTTAAGTTTTTCATTGATTTAAAAAGTTTTGGTTTTGTAAAATTTTGAGTTGACTGAAAACTGACTGACTGACTGACTGGACTAGTCGAGCACATGAAAACTTCATTTTTTTTTATTGATCTTCTTCCCTTTCGTATCTTTTTTATTACTTTGATTTTCAATGCTAATTCCTTGTATGTTGGATAAATTAGAATAAATGACAGTAGAATCAGAGAAGAATTTATTGAATAGAATCCATGTATTTTTTGAAACTGGAAATGGAGATTCAAATGTGCTAATTTCTGATCTTAGCGAAATAATCGAAATGACATCCATGATGATGTCTAACGATAATATGTGGGATTATTGTGTGGAATTGGCTAACAATAATGAAATCTGGATATCATTGAATTTAATCCTTAATGATATTTTAAATGTAAATGAATTAGATTTTACAATCGATCAATTGCGTATTATCAAAGGTATTGTTTTAATGATAAGAAATCTTTTCATAACCATTGGGAAAGCTTCTAAAGTAACGCAATTAGAACATTTAAATTTAGAACTAGTTAGACATATAGGGGAAAAGGTAATTTCTTCAAAATTTAAGAAAAATGAAGAAATTACATTGAAAAGTTTAGATATTTCAATTGTTTGTTTTCATTGTATGTTTAATTTTATGCAATCAAATCATGATAATAGAAATAATGAAGATATTGAAAATGATCTAAATTTATTAAATGATATATTAGTTGTACTACAGTCTTATGGTGATAGTTTTAATATGAGACAAATAATGCCTCAATTTAAAGCATATTGTATGATTCCAGAAAGTAGATCAATAATAGTTGATAATGATTGTTTAATCTTTAAAAATTTACTCAAATCTTTAACTAGTGTTATAAAATTTAGTATCTCTACAGATATTGAAGATTTAAAAGAAAACCATAATGATAAATATGAATTATTATTAGAATTATCACATATATTGGTTTATTTATTTCAGGATGAAAAAATTGGGAATTCAATATATAGAGTTGAAATAAATAAAGATTCTAAAGATGAGAACATGATTTTATTATATTTGGTAACAAGCCAAATGACATGTAGTATTACAGATTCTAAACTTGAGGCTGAATGGAAATGGGATTATCTTGCAATGGGATCGATCTGTTTGGAATTTTATAAAATATATTACGAAGAGAGTATTAAATTACTGGAATGTAAGAATAACTGGGATTTAAACAAGACAAACGAACTTAACATTGTTCATAGAAAAATAATATCTATACTTGATATTATCACTAATTTATTACCATATGAGATTTTCAAAAAGACATTGAATTCCTATAATTTCATTAAAGATTTAATTGAATTTTTGAAAATAATTGAAAAGAATACAGAAAGAAAAAGGTTAAAGGATTCAACAGAATTAGGAAAAGATAAAAAGAGTTTCCCACAAGTTAAAACCATTATAATAGAAATCATAACATATCTTGTACATTCTGATTTTTCGAACCAAGAAAAGGTAAGAGAATATGGAGGTTTAGAATTAATTTTAAATAATTGTAACTTAGATATCAATGAACCTTTTATTAGAGAACGATGTATTTTATGTTTGAAATATTTACTTGAGAATAACTCAGGTAATCAATCCTTTATTGCTTCATTAGAAGCGAAAGGTATGGAAATCAATAAAGACAATGAAAAAGTATTAGAGAAATGTGGTTATGAAATTGATATTGTTGATGGTAAAGTTAAGCTCAAACAACGACATGCTGCTATAGAAGAGATAAATGACAAAAATTGAAAAATAAAGAAAATTATTTATAAATAAATATTGACAACATTCATATATGTAATGAAATTTATAGTGTAAAATAAAAATAAATATTTTTTCAGGCAGTGCAAAGAAAATTTTTTTTTTTTTTTTTTTTTTTTGTTTCCGTGAATTTTTTAATTTTATTTTTAATTTTAATTTTATTTTTCACAATTTTTAACAAATTCATAAACAAAATTAACACAAAATCTAAAAAATTATAATAGTTTTTGTGTCTTGAATTAATATTATTTAAGTAAGAGGAGGATCACTGACAAATATGGCGAAATATAGAGAAACAAGTACCGCAGTTGGTGTTGATTTAACCAAGGCGTTATCTCATGGTAGTTCAGGAATTAGAAAGAAAATGAGAGATATAAGCAGATTATTGAAAAGGGATAATTTAGCAGCAGATATTAGAATTGCTAATGAAAGAGCATTGAAAACACTTCAATTAGAATTAAATAAAGTTGGAGAAGATCAAAAGGAGAAAAAACTTGCTATTAAATATCATAAAGTTCGATTTTTTGAAAAAAAGAAAGCTAAAAGATTTTATTTACAAAATAAGAAAAAAATTGAATTATTAGAAACTAAACTTAAAGATGAAAATATAAATGAAGAAGAAAGTAAGAATTTGAAGAAGGAATTAAAGAAATTAAGAAGAGTTTTAGAACATTGTTCAGTTGATCTTGCATATGTTTTAAATTTTCCAAAAAATGAGAAATATATATCACTTTATGTTAATAACAATGAATCAACAAAGGATAAATTAGATGAAAGAGCTAGAAATGGTCTTAAAAAAACCAATGAGAAAAGAAATGAATATAAGAAACTTTTTGCAGATCAATTAAGGAATGGTACACTTGGAATAAGTTTAGAAGAAGAATTTAATATTAAAAATGATAATAACAATTGTTTTAACAGTAATAATAATAGTAATAATAAAAAAGTTAAAGTAAGCAGTAAAGTACCAATGGAAAATATAGATGATGCCGAAAAAATTAATAAAGATAATGAAGAAAAAGATGATTTCTTTGAATGAATTAATTGGTATATATTATTATAGTCATTAAATTTATTATTTATTTCATCAATTTATACAATTTTATAAAATTAAATAAGCAAAGGAAGGAATAAAAAAAGAAACAAAGTAATAAATAAATATTAAAGTGGTAATAAATTTGTATCTAAATATTTAATATTTTTTTGAAATTCTGGATCGATTTCATCTTTTTCTAATAAACCGAATTGTATCATATCACCTATAAAAATACCGATTTTACCTAATGCATATTTTAAGTGATCGAATTCATCATCTAAAGTAGGTTTTAAAAATTCGTCATCACTATCATCATCAATATTTGAATCATTAGAATTTGTATCATTATTATCTATAATTTTATATTTTTCACCATTTGGACCTAATTTAAATTTAATTTCTAATGAATTATTTTTTTGTAAATAATTATTCTGTGTTTTAAAATTTTCTTCAACTTTGTTATTTTGATTTTCAAATTTATATTCTTCTTCTTCATTATTATTATTAATTGAACCTTTACTTATAATTGCCCATAAAGCCCAAAAAATTGAAGAAGTTGAACGCCAATAAATTGTTTCATTATATAAATTTGTAACATTTGAAGGTAAATCTGTTAATTTAATTGAAATAACAGAAGAAGATTTATTTAAAGTTGGTTTAAAATTTAAAGAATTAGAAGAAGATTGTGGTATAAAACTTGGAGTTGTTGAACCTGGTATATATTGAATATAAGAATTTAAATAATTAATTCTTTCTTCAACTGAAGGATATTTTGATTCATCTGTTTTATAATTTGAAACTGGATCATTATAATCATACATCCATTCAGAGAAATGATTTGTAATATCATAAGCTGGTGGATTTGGACCTGCATATTCGAAATCAATTACTGTTAATCTTGTATCATATTTATAATTTGTATCTGTTATAATTGGTAATTGATTATTAATATTATTAATATTATTATTAATTGATAAATTATCTAAATTATTTGAAAGAGATAAAGAAGTAATTTCATTATCATCAATTAAATTATTTAAATTATCATCATTATCATTTTCTGACATTAAAGATCTATCAGATTTATTATAAAATAATAAATTACCATATTGAGCATCATTATGACAAAATTTTAAAGAATTTTTCAAAATTTCTAAATTTTTATAATGAGAATAAAGCCAATTTTTATAAATTAAAACTAATTTTTTAAAATTTAAAAAATTAATTATAAAAATATTTTTTTGATCAATAGAATTTGAATTTTTTATTAAATTTTCAACAATTATTAACCATTTTTCAATTAATAACCAAGATTTTGGACCATTATTAAATTCATCATAAGTTAAATTTACACCATAATGAAATTCTTTCATTCTTCTTGCAATCATTCTTGAAATTTTTGCATCTCTAATTTGTAATCTATTTAAAGTAATTGAATTATTTAAAAATTCTTCAAATCTACCATTATTAAAACAACCTAATAATTTTGGACCTATATTTTTTTTTGATAATCTAATTAAAGTTAATAATTCTGAATCTCTATCAATTATATTTTCAACATCACCATATAATCTTAATAATAAAGGATAATAATTTTTATAAGTAATTTTATAAACACAATTTGTCATTGCACCACTAATTCTATCTAAATGAATTAATTTATAATTTAAAATATTAATTTTTCTCCATTTTGGAATTTTTAAAGATTTAATTACTGATAAAATATCATTTTTAAAAAATTCTAATGGTAATGAATTATCTAAATTAACATTTAAAATATTATCAGTAATTGAAATATCATCATCAAATAAAGAATCATTATTATGAATTGAATTAATAGATTTTCTTCTAATACTATTATTATTAATATCTTTTGATTTTAAATTTGATGAAGTTGATGAATGCCTTGCGATTAAAATAGGTGAAGAAGGAGTTGAAGATTTTCTCCTTGCAAAAGTTGGTTTATCCATTTTATCTTATTAATTAATTAAATCAGCTATTAAATGGAAAATTTATAAGAATAAGTTGATAGATGATTAAAAGGAAGTAAAGAGATAGAAAATAGGAAATTGAAAAATTGAAAATCAGATTATCTTTCAATTCCATACATACATACAATTTTTAAATCCCATTTTCAATATTATTATTGTTATTGTTTAAATAAATAAATTAGTGGAGAGAGAAAAAGAGAGAAAAAGAGAGAAAAAGAGAGAAAAAGAGAGAAAAAGAGAGAGACATAGTAATTAATTAATTAATTAATTAATTAATTAATTTAATTTAATTTTGTTTTGCATGTGAAAATGATCAATTAAATTTAAATTTTTTTAATCACGTCATAGTCACGTGATTAATTTTTTTATATAATTTTTTTTAATTTTTTTAATTTTTTTTAATTTTTTTTAATTTAAAAAAGCTGAGCATTTTTCCTTTTTAAGTAAAAAAACAACATTTCCCTTTTTTTTTTATTTTTCATTTTATAAACCGTTTAAATTTAAATTTAAATTTAAATTTAAATTTTTTTTTTATTTTTATTTTTATTTTTTTTTTGTTTCTTAAATTTTCTTAACTTTCAATTTGTTTCCCCTTTTTAATTTACCACATCCTTTTTTTTTTAGTGATACTTCTTTTACCTTCTTTTTTGCCCTTCTACTCTTTTCTTCTCTACTCTTTATTTCTTTTCTTTTCTTCTCTTATCTTTATTACTTTGTTTACTAACTACATACACTCCTTTATTAGATTAATAACTAAGTTCAATTCAACATACATTAATCTTGTATGTTCAAACTCACCCTAAGTCTCTCATTTTAACATATTTTATCATACTTATTTATATATATATATATTCATTACATCCATATACTAAATTTATCTTATAATATTATCATATTATTAAGATATTATAAATTAAATACCACAATATTAATATATTATTGTTTTTTTTTTTTTTTTTTTTTTTTTTTTTTTTTTTTTTTTTTTTTTTTTTTTTTTTTTTTTTTTTTTTTTTTTTTTTTTTTTTAAATTACTACTATATTAAATACATTTCATTATTTAACATTATATCATATCATATTATATTACATTTTAGTTATTAATAAATAAATAAATAAATAAATAAATTTAATTATTTTTTTCTTGCTCTATTTCGTTATATTAAAGAATTAAATATATTCACATAAATATATATATAAATATATATATATATATAGATATATATTTAGATATATATTTATATATATAAACATTATATTCAATAATGTTTCAAAATTCATTACCCAAAGATGATAAATTAATTATTTCATTTTCTTTACCTTATCAATTTTATTTAAAACCTGTTAATACTATTCATGAATATTTAATTCATTCAGATTGGAGATTTAATAATTTAATTAATAATTCAAATAATTCATTTGATTTAAATTTAAATTCAATTTCAAATTCAAATTCAAATTCAAATTTATCTTTATTAAATAATAATAATAATAATAATAATAATAATAATAATAATAATAATAATAATAATTCAAATAATAACAATAATAATTCAAATAGTTTAATTTTTGATAATTTAAATAATTTAAGATTAATTGTAAATAATTTAAATGAATCATATGCTTCATTTGGTATAATAATAATTTTAAATGAATTTAGATTATCTGAATTAAAAATTACAATTTCAATAATTGGTAATAATAAATTTAAAAATGAAATGTTTGATATTAAATCAAAAATTTTACAAAATTTTTCACAAATTTCAAATTCTTCAATTATTTTAAATAATTTAAATAATAAATTTTGCTTTAATTCTTTAAATAATGATTTAAATT
Source organism: Pichia deserticola (assembly GCA_030570135.1). Taxonomy (NCBI): domain Eukaryota; kingdom Fungi; phylum Ascomycota; class Pichiomycetes; order Pichiales; family Pichiaceae; genus Pichia; species Pichia deserticola. Next base: position 30,386 of record JAJLVB010000050.1, on the reverse strand, counting down.
TAGATTTATTAAATTTTATTTCAAATGTTTCAAATTTTAATAAATGTTCAATTTTTATTGAAAAATTAAATTTAAATAATGAAAATATTAATAATAATTCAGAATTTAAAATTTCAATTATTGGCTTTAAAGATCAAGTTAAAGTAACTGAAAATAAAATTAATTTATTTATTGATGATATGAATCCTCAATTTTTTTCAGATTATTTAGAATTATCTTCAATTTCAATTTTACCTTTAATTTGTGGTACTGATTTATTTACTTTAAAAAGAATTATTAAAGAAACAAATTGTAATATTTATTTACCAAATTTACAACCTGAACTTTATTATAATAATTCTTTAAAAATGGAAATTGGTAATCCAAAAATATTTTTAACTGGTTTAAGATCTGAAGTTTTATTAGCTAAAAAATGGTTATCTGATTTAATTTTAAAATATACTAAAAATCCTTTTATTAAACAATTATCTTTATTATCAATTAAAAGAGAATTTTTAATTTTAGATCAATTAATTGAAAATAATGGAGATTATTTTGATAATTTAATGTTTCATAATTCAACTTATATTTCAATACCTTCATTAGGTTCAATTAATTCAAATACCTCAACTATCACTGCTAATAATAATAATAATAATAATAATAATAATGAAATTGGTGATATAATTAATTTTCAAGGTAATTCAATTGAAGAAGTTGAATTATCAATAAATCAATTTGTTAATAAAATTTCAACTTATTATTCAGAAAAAGTGGAATTTATTTCAAAAAATTTAGATTATATTATTGATATTAATAAATTATTAAATTTTAATGATTCTTTAGCTTTTAATTCAAATTGTTTTATTAATTGTTCAAAATTAGATAATAAATATATTTTTCAAATTTTAGGTAATTCTGATAATGTTAAAATTGCAACTAATTGTTTATCACAATTTAATTCTTATATTAATGAAATTTGGAAAAATCAATTTATAAAATTTCAAATTGAATTACCAATTAATGAAAAAGATTTTATAGCAGGTAAAAAAAATGGTAAAATTATTAAAATTATTAATATGTCATCAGTTTCAATTAAATTATTACCATTTAATGATCATAATTTTATTGTTGAAATCTCTGGTAATGATTTAATTGATTCAATTTTAGGTTTAGGTTTATTTGAAGATGAATTACCAACAATTTATAATTTTAATGTACCTGAATCTTTTCATAGACAAATCATTGGAGTTGGTGGTCAAACAATTCAAATTATAATGAGAAAATTTAATGTTTTTGTTAAATTTTCAAATTCTTTTGAATTATCTGATAAAACTTTAGATAATCAACATTGTTTACAATCAACAAATTTTCAACAATCTTTTATTAGAAAAAATAATGTTATAATTAAATGTCCTTCAAAAAATAAATTTGAAATTCCATTAGCTAAAATTGAATTAGAAAATTTAGTTGATAAAGTTAAAAAAAATAGTTATTCATGTTCAATTGTAAAATTATCAATTCAGCAATGGAAATTATTAACTTCATCAGATTTTAATATTTTATATAATATTAATAGAAAAAAGCCAACTAATTTTATAACTGAATTAGAGAAAAAGACAAATACTTTTATTGATTATCCTTCAATTGATGAAATTTCAAATAATTTATTATCAATTAATTTAAAAATATTTGGAATTGAAAATAATTCAAAAATGTGTTGTTTAGAATTAAAAAAATTAATTCCTTATAATTATGAATTTAAATTAAATAAAGATTCAAATTCAAAATGTTTAGATTTAATTAATATTTTAAAAATTGATAAAATTCATTTATTTAGATCTGATAATTTATCTCAATTACAATTAAATTTTTTAAATAATATTGTTGTACCAATGAAATTATTATATAATATTGAATTATCTATTAAATTAAATGATGATTATAATTCAATTTTATTATTTTATTATCCTCATGCATTTGGATTTACAATGAATGTTATAAATCCTGAAAGATTATCTGAACAATCACAATCTCAAATAATTCATTCAAATTCTTTCAATCAATTAATTTTAGGTATGAAGAAATTTTTAAATGACTGGAATTTTAATTTTATATCATCAAATATTTATAATGCTGAATTAATATCAGAAGATTTAGGTTATCATCATAATGGAAATTCATTCTCTTCATTATCAAATTCTCCTTTAACTTCAAATTTAACTACAATATCAAAATCAAATAATAATAATAAGAATAATAAGCATAACAATCATAATAATCATAATAATAATAATATCCCTAATAATCTAATATCAAAAAATAATGACTAATTATTAATCATACGCTAACTTTTATTATTTCAGTTGATTGTTTTTTCTTTTTTAGAATTTATTCTTGTGTGTCATCATATGAATGAATAAATGAACGAAACACTACTTTCCCACGATTTATGTATATACATTTTTTTTTTTTTTTCTATTATTAACTGTGATCAAACTTTTCGTTGTTTCTTATTCCCCATTTTTTCTTTCTTTCATTTTAATTGCTTGTTTCTATTTATCCTTTTACTTTTTTTATTATATACAATTTATTTCACCTTTGTTAACTTTATACAAAATTTAGAAATTATATGTGCTTTATATAAATATCTAGAACTTTAATGCTATAAAACATTTTTAATTTCTTTTCAAATTAAGATTATAAATCTAAACTTTGATGAATCTTGTTTAACTTTTCAGATAAATTTTCTTTATTAACATTTATAATATTTGGAGGTTTGATAGAATTATCATTTGAAGAAGTTTTAGTGTTATTCATTTTATTAATATGACTATTATTATTTTGATACTCTTCATTTGTAATATTACCAGCGTCAATACATTTTAAATCTAAATTATGATAATTATGTACGAATTTTATTCTAAACTCAAGTTTAGAGTAATCAACAATAAAATTTAGTTTCGATTGACAATAAAAACCAAATGATGATTGAAATACTGATGCAACACTTTCATTTTCAATTTTAGAATTTAATTCAACAATTGGTGCATTTGTATTATTATTTGGTTCAATCCAATCCAGTAATTTACTTTTCAGTACACTTGAATTATTTTCACTACTATCTTCGTTTTTTATTTGATTTTCATTTTTATCAATTTTTCCATTATTTTTAATCCTTTCATTATTTTCATCTATTAAATCAATTTTTTCAACATCAATTCCAAACCTTTTAAATGATTTTTTATCTTCAGTACATTTGAATGATACGTAATATTTCCCATTTTTCCATGATGAAACATAAAATTTAAATTCTAAATCACATAAACTTAAAACATGTTTAATTCTACTAATATAATGAATTTCAAATGATTCAATTAATTCATTTTTAATTTGATCTTCTTGCTCAGCTTGAGTTGCTACTGAATATTTAGAATTTTCATTGATACTTTTTAAAATCTCATTTTCATTTTCATCCTCTTCATCTTTTCCAATATTTCCTCCATTCTCAAAATCATCATCATCACCAACGACATCATCATCATCACCATCATCATTATCATCATCATTGTGACCTTGATCTTGACCAAGGAATAAATTCCCGTCTTTATCAACTTCAAATTTACCATTTTCGTCTTTAAATTTATCCTCTATTTTATTATTATTATTAAAATTTAAGGAAACTGATCCAAGTAATGCTTTGGGTATTGTAAAATTATCAATTTGAACAACTTCATCAATATCTAAATTTTTATTTTTAACATTATCATAAATATTTTCTAATATTGTACTAAAATCAATATATTTTTTCATGATTTTACCCTTTTTAATATATTTCTCAATATTCTTAGGTATCATTATAACTTTACTTTGGTCATCCTTTTTGTGTATTTTCTTTGAAAGTTTATTGTTTAATTTATATAAATGTGTCTTCCTATATTCTTTTAATTTATTTCTACATGATGAGCATGTTCTAAAATTGGTTATTTCTAATGCTGTTGAATCAGTGACTCCAACAGTTCTTTTAATTTTACACCTACTGCAGGTATCAGTCATTGAGTAATATGATTGTGGTTTAATTTTTGCAAATACTTAAAAATTTAGTATTTAAGCTTTCTGTGTATGCTGCAAAAATACACATAATTTTCCTTCATAAAAAACGACCACTTACTAGATCAAACAAAATAAAATATATATATATATATATATTTATTTCTATGTGAGGAAAATTTAGAATCTAAAAAACATAACATGAAATTGTTATATTTATTTCTAAGAGTATCATTGATTCATATACCAATCTTTTTTCTTATTTGAAGGATTGTTATTTATTAACAGGATACAATGAGCTCATCATTATTATTACCCAATCCTTGCTTACTTGGAATTGTATTTACAATTGCAACTCACGATGGGAATCATTTGGTTTTTCATTATCCACCAAGACCTAACGAATTTGGATTTCAAGCAACACCATTAGATATTACTGAAGTTTCAAATGAAGTTGATGGGTTGATTGAATCGAGTGATTCTGAAAATTATGATGACGATGATGATGATAGATATAATGATGATGACTATGATGATGATTTTGGAATTGATGAAAGTGATGATGAAAGTGATGATGATGATGATGATGATGATGATGATGATTTTGGAAGAGATAGCGATTCAGAAAGTGATGGATTGAAAAGTCATCGAACATTAAGTACAGAAAGCTTCTCAAGCGATAATATAAGACATAAACGAACGTCATCTTCTTCCAATAATAAATATCAAACTGGTCGTGATTTACTTGAATTACTTTATGAACGTGAACAAAGGAAGAAAAAGAAGAAATATTTACAAAGAAAGGAACGAATTAAAGCACATAAGGCAAAGGAAAAGAAAAAAACATCTGAAGTAATTGATTCACAATCATTGATTTCATCACTGAAAACTTCAATAAGTGAGAACAAACACCAAACTGGTAATAGCACTATTAATAATGATAATAATGAAATTAATAGTAATAATCATGACCGAAAAGAGAAAAAAGAATATAAAATCGGTAAATTGTTTTCATTTGATCCAGACTTCATAAGCGACTTAGCAACTCCACCAAAATCATTATGTAATACTAGGTTTGAATTAACCGTGGAAGATATGGTTTTTTTAGGTTTGCCGATTCTTATTAATGACGACGGTAGTTGGAGAGTATCTAAGAAAAAGAAGCATTCAAGAACGAGAAGTCTTTCAACTACTCAGAGATCTAGAAAGCAATCAATAGTAGGATCAAACTATATTGATTCTAAAGGAGATAGTACAATAAATGATACTGACAATACTAAAGATATATATAATAGTAACAATAATAATAAAAATGATGAAAAAGAAAATCTTCATGAGGATCATATTGATTGTAATAATGATAATGAAGTTTTCCAATATAGGGGGGATGATGAAATCAAATCAAAGAATGAAAATAATGAAATTGAGTGTGGCATGTATCAATTCCATATGTTGTTTGTAATGAATCCACCCGTTGTTGAATATAATCATAGAGTCGATGAAATGTTTCATTATATTATTAGTAGAATATCATTATTACTTCGTTATGAACAACAAAAGACAAATTACGTTTGGAATGAATCTCAGAAAATTTTAAAATTGAGAGAAGAATTAGTATATTTACCGATTAAAAAGCAATGGAAATCAATAATTGAACAATCATCATTAGCTAGATTGATTTGTGAAACTTATAAAGCAATTAGTAAATCTGAAATTGTTAATATTGAAATTAACGGTAAATTAAATTCTTTTCAAATACCAATTAGGAAAGAATTTGTTGTATTACCTCCAAATTATATTGAATTACCTGAATGCTCAACATTATCATCGATTTCACCATTCAATCAACTAACTGGATACGAAGCATTATCATCATTAAATCAATCTGATGATATAATGGCATATTTTGCATTAATTTTATTAGATGATAGGGAAAGAATAATTAAAGATATTAAAGCAGAGAAAGATTCTGTAATTGCAAGTTTTATTAGAATGATTAAACCAAATGAATCATTACAAAGATTATCAATTTTAAGTGGTTTAAATATTCAAGAAGTTGAAATGTTTGCCAATCATTTAGTTTATTGGAGGAGAGCTATGGCAATATTACCATTAACATCAAGAAGTATTTATGTAATTTCACCAATTGCACCAATTAAAAATATTTATAAGGATTCACCTGATTTTAATAGAACATTTCCTAATTTACCACCATTGCCTACATTTTTATCTATGATTTCTGATATATCAACTAATAAACCAAAGACTATAAGTAATATAATTCCAAGTAGAGATCATCGTGATTTATATATGGATGCAATTGCATGGTTATTTAAGCATGGATATATTATTCAATTATATACATTTTTATATTTGAAGATTACAAAAGAGATTAAAATTACAGTTGCTGAAGAAATTGAAATTGAAATTAAAAGGAAATTAGAATTGAAAAAGAAAAAAGATCTATTAAATTCAAATGAGAATCAAAACAATAATAATGGAAAAAATAATCAAAATAATAATAATGATGATAAAAATAATAATAACCATAATGATGATGATAGTGTTGATAATGATTTAAACGATGAAGGTAATAGCGATAATGATGATGTTAATAATACCACTTTACGATCAACCAATGATATTAAAAGTAATAATGATAATAATAATAGTAGTAATGAAATCCAACTTAGTGATATCGATGATATTGATAATAATAATAATAATGCTGATATTCAAAATAATAATAATAGTGATGATATTTTATTATCAGAGCGAGATATTCTTGATAGTAAAATAAAAAGTTCGATGACTGATAATTCTGCTGATTTAACAAATGATAAATCCTCTAATACGAATTATGCAGGTGGATCTAAGAAGAGTATTTCTTCAATGAGTCGATCAGCAAGCAAGTCCATGAGCCGATCACAATCTATGAAATTAGATAATACTGATTTTGAACATGTAATTGATACTATTAATACTATTGATAATAACAAAAACAAGGTTGATGATAATAGTAATAATAATAGTAATAACAGCAACAACAACAACAACAACAACAACAACAATAATAATGATCATAATAGAACTGGTAACAATGAGGACAATAATACTAATAATATTAATAATACTAATAATATTAATAATACTAATAATACTAATAATACTAATAATACTAATAATACTAATAATACTAATAATACTAATAATAACAATTCAGAACTACCACCATCTGAAGCTAATAGTTATACAAATGCTCGATATCAAAAGATTCAATTTGAAGAGGAAGAGGAAGAAGATACGATACTTCTTGAACCAGAATATGCAGCATCACTTGAAAGAAGATGGATTGCAAAAGTAGTTGAAGGACAACCAATTGAAATAACTAATTTATTTTATAAAGTTCTTAAATACATGAATGGTAAAAATGCCCAAGAGGTATTTTTAATGCAGGAGAATATAAGTAGGAGTGATATGAAGAAACTGTGTGAGGCCATATCTGAAAACCTTGTTATTGTGAGACACTGGTAATTTCATGATTGTAAATTCAACCCGTGCACCAGATGATATACGGAGGCAACAAAAACAAAATAAAACAACAAAACAAAAACAAAAACAAAAACAAAAACAAAAACAAGAACTGTTTTCCACTTGTGTTTTGCTTGATCCGGATTTTAAGTATTTAATTATTTAAAATTATTTAAAAATTATTTAATTTTTTAATTTTTCTATTTTATTTTATTTTATTTTATTTTATTTTATTATATTATTTATTTCGTATTTTGCATTCATTTACAGATTTAATCGTTTATTTTACTTTTTCTTATTCTTCTTTAGACACTTTCCATACAACTCATTTTCTTTCAGCTTAATTCATACTTTTTGTTTGTGATATCAATCGGGTTAGTTTGAAATTCACAACTATAGGGTGGTGTTTTTTTTTTTTAGAATTTTTTTATTGTTTTCATTTTATTTTTTTATTTCCATTTCAGTGTATATCTTAAATGTTTTACACAATAATTCACTATATTCCAATTCAATCCAATTAATTAAACCAATTTTTATAAATAATAACAATCAATTAAATTCATTATCTTTAAAAAAATAATAGAGAAAAAATTAAACGTAAAATATGACATCTCCGAATCTCCGAAGTAATGGTGATATTAAATCCAACAATAATATTAATAATCATGTTGAAAATAATTATAATAATAACAATCAAATACCCATTTCTTTAGCAACTAATATAAATACACAGACAAATAGTAAATTTAATTACCGCTCTAAAAAATTATATGAAACAAATTCTTCATATTTTAAAGTTATGTTTCTTTTTGGAATATTACAAATAATTGCATTGGCTTTCTTTACAAGGGGATTTTTACTTTCAAGAAATGTTTTACCAAACTTATCTGAATGTCATTATCAACAAGAAGGTATCGTTAATGATAACTATATTAATTATATTAATAATAATAATAATAATAATAATAATAATAATAATAATAATAATAATAATAATAATAATAATAATAATAATAATAATAATAATAATAATAATAATAATAATAATAATAATAATAATAATCAAAATGAATGTTTCCAACCATACGGATTCAAAAAAGCTGTTATCTTAGTTATTGATGCATTGAGATTTGATTTTACAATACCCGTTAATGGTGTCACTGAAAATTCTCCAGATTATTATTATCATAATCATTTTAACATTTTTTATGACACTTTTGTTAATCAACCTGAAAATTCATTATTATTAAAATTTATTGCAGATCCTCCAACAACAACTTTACAAAGATTAAAAGGTTTAACAACGGGTTCTTTACCAACATTTATTGATGCAGGTTCTAATTTTGATGGTGATTTAGTTACAGAAGATAATTTATTAAGTCAATTATATCATAATAATAAATCTATTGCATTTATGGGTGATGATACTTGGATCTCAATGTTTTCACCATTTCTTAATCCAAATTTAACTTATCCTTATGATTCTTTAAATGTTTGGGATTTACATTCTGTTGATAATGGTGTTATTGATCATATATTTCCATTATTAAAAAAGGAAAATCAATCTGAATGGGATGTTTTAATTGGTCATTTTCTTGGTGTTGATCATTGCGGTCATAGATATGGACCTGATCATTTTGCAATGAAAGATAAATTAATTCAATTAAATGAAATTGTTAAAAAAATAATGGATGAAATTTCTGATGATACTTTATTAGTTGTCTTCGGTGATCATGGTATGGATTCAACTGGTAATCATGGTGGTGAATCTGATGATGAAATTGAAGCTGCTTTATTTATGTATTCAAAAAATAAACATTTTAAACATTTTAATAATGAAGAATATGATATTTCAAATCTTGGTAAATTTTATAGAAAAGTAAATCAAATTGATTTAACTCCAACTTTAGCAATGCTTTTAGGTATACCTATACCTTTTAATAATTTAGGAGCTCCAATTGCTGAAGCTTTTATGATTGATGAAAATGCTTATTCAATAGCATCGATGTTAACTTCTTCTCAAATTAATAATTATAGATTAAATTCAAATGAATTAAAATATGATGATGAAATTAATGATATGTATATTAATATATTTAGAAATTGGACATCTAATAAATTCAATCTAAAAGATTCATCTATAATTGATGAAAATTATAAATATCAACAATTTTCTTTAACTAAATGTAAAGAACTTTGGGCAAATTTTGATGATCTTAATATTTGGATAGGTATATCCTTAATTTTACTTTCATTAATTGTCCTTATAGTATATTCTAAATTAGTACCATCCGTTGTTGTATCTCAATTAAATCATCAATGTTTTGTGGCTTCATTAATTTTAATACTTGTTTATTGTGCATTATGTTCATCATTTTCACTTGTTTTTAGACCAGAAGGTTTACCTTTAAATTGGGCATTAACACTTGGTGTTGCGCTAGGTATTGCAAATGGTATATTAGCCCCAATAATGGATAGATATTCAATCTTTTTCTTAATTTTACAAGTAAAAGAAAATTTGATTCAAAATGGTTGGACTTATTTTGGAGTTTTAATAATTGTTATGCATTCTTTAATTTTTGCATCAAATTCATTTATTATTTGGGAAGATAAAATTGTTTCTTTTTGGTTAAGTTCATTTGCGTTTTTAGCATTTTTTAAATCTTTTCAAAATAAAGAAAAACATAAACAATATATTGGAGCTTATCATTCTTTAATGTTTATGATATTTACACGTTTAACTTCAATGATTACAATTTGTAGGGAAGAACAAGGTGATAAATGCATTTCAACTTTTAAAATGACTTGGTGGTCAATTGCATTATTATATCTTTCTGCTTTGATATTACCAATTATAATTAAAACTTTTTATAAAATCTCATATTCTTATGAAGGATCTGCTTCAATTTGGATATCAAAAGGTTTAAGGACAATTTTATTATTAATTGCAATTTTATGGACTTTAGAATATGTTGAAAATGATGGATATTTAAATAAAATTTATGAAATACCTCTTACAGCCGTTAAAATGATACGTATTACTATCGGTAGAGTTATTTTAGGTGTTTCATTGTTTGCAGCTAATTTTGGTTGGAATTCAGGTCCATTATGTATTAAAGTCGAATTAGAACAGCAAGAAGTGATAGTAGATGATAACTCAAATAATAAAAATAAATATAAGAAGAATTCTAAAAATACTCAACAAGTTGAAATGATAAAGACTGCTAAAATTGTGGGATACAGTAATGTCTATGGATCTTCATACTTTTTATTTTTTATCAATATTTTATGTTCAATATTAGTTGTTTCTAAACCTTTAGGTGGCGTATCATTATTTTTATTAGTTAACCAATTATTAACATTATTTGAATTAGTTGATTTATTAAATATTCGTACAAATTTAATATCTGTTGTTGTAATTTGTTTACTTGGATACCTTCATTTCTTTTCAACTGGTCATCAAGCTACATTACAAGCCATTCAATGGGAAGTAGGATTTATGTTTACTGAAACAATCACTTTTCCAATTACACATTTAGCAATTATATTAAATACATTAGGATCATTTATCTTAACAGCTATTGCCGTTCCTTTATTAATCTTATGGAAAATTCCACCAACTAATAAACCTGTTGCATTAAGTTCAAAAATTGCTGAAGCTTCAATGACAATGCTTATTTATCAAACAAGTATAACATTAGTAACTTTAATTATGACCAATAATCTTAGAAGACATTTGATGGTTTGGAAAATTTTTGCTCCAAGATACATGTTAAATGCTTTGATTTTAGTTTTACTCAATGTTATACTGACATTTGTATCAGTAGGTTATTCAAGTGTTAAAGTAGTTTCAAGATGGTATGAAGTTTTTGGTACTTAATATCATCAATTTTTGTATACTGTAAACTATATATTATTATTATTATTATTATTATCATTATTATTATTTATTTATTTATTTATTTATATATTTTATGTGAGTATAATACTAACAATCTAATTTACTACACCTATACTTTCTACAATTATTCTGTTTATAAATACAATACTTAATAGTGACAAAGTTAACTAAACTTACATATTTAAAAAAACTTCATTACCTAAAGATCCAAAATCATCATTATCATTATCATTGTTATCGTTATTGAAATCTGCAGATTCATATAATATATCATTATCAAAATCAAATTGATTAAGATCTGATGATTGTTTCTTACTTATATCATCATCATTATCTCCATTGATATTATTTTCATTTTTATCAATATTATTATTCTCGGTATTGCTATTTATGGTGGCAGTACCAAAATCTGAAGTTGGCGGTAACTGTGATTGCGGTACTAAAGAGTTCGTCTGCGTAATCTGCGGTATTTCTTGTTTAGAACCAATAACGCTATTAGTTTGTTGACTTAAAAAAGTATTATTAGCTTGTTCAATACCTTTTGTTTCATTTATTAAAGAAATGGATGTATTCAGTGTTGAAATATTGTCACCAAAAATATTCTGCTGATCATTTTGTGTTATCTGATAATCTTTGCTATTATTATCAGATATCGAATTTATATTTTGCTTTTGCTTTTTGTATTTATTATTGTATTCATCCAATGATATTCCTACTTTAATTGTATCAAACATATTTGTCTTAAACTGTTTTATTTGGTTACCATCAATAAATTTGATATTAAATTTTTTACCAATCTTACTTTCAATTTCATTCAATTCTGAGTCCAATTCATTAATCGATTTAGCTGTAAAATTTAAAAAATTATTACGCAAATCATCTATAAGTTTGATATTATATTTGAATCTTTCACCAAGATTCGGTGATTTACCTAAATCTTCTTCTGCTGCTTTTTCTAATTCAATTAATGAATTTTCTTGCATTTTCATCGTTCCTAAATCTCCAAATAAGAAATCTGTACGTTCTTTAATATTTTTACGAGAATTTAAGTAATCATCAATTATTTTTGATTCTTCAGTTTCTTCAGGACCTGAAACTTGTTTATCATCAAAATCTGGATCATAATCACTTAAGTTTTCATCAATATCATCTTCTTCATTTTTTTTAGTTTCACTTTTTTCATTGTTCTTGTTATCAGTGATAATTTGTTCATCATTAAACTTTTCAGTAACTTGAGTTTTCGGTTCAGCTTTAAGTTCAGTTTTCAGTTCAATTTTTGGTTCAGTTTTTTGTTCTTTTTTAACATTTCTCAATAACTCTGCCTTTTTTTTCTCATATGGCATACCTTCAACAAATGCTATTGGAAACAATCGTGGAGGTATTATCTTATCTGTTGGAATTGGTTTAATAATTATATTTTCAACTAAATCATTTAGCATTTGATATTTAGTTAAAAAATGTTTTCTTGGAAAATAAATATCAACTTCATCATTCATCATAGTGGCCTTAAGTGGATCTATTTTAGGAATAGGAAATTGGAGAATAGAATGACCATCATTAATTGTATTTTGTTTATTACCTAAATTTGATGTTTTGAATGTTGGACCAAATGAAAATGTATTTGAAGAGTGTACATTTTTTTGTTCCTCTGTAGGATATGGTGTACTTTTGTATGCAGCTTTCCTAGATCTTTTTCTCCTTTGTATAACTGCCATTATTGTTCTTTGATTGTATGTGTATATAGATGTAAACAATGGTTATATTAATAAAAAGAAAAAGCTGTAAACAGCCAAGATGGATAAAATATTGGAATAACTGTGCGTGTCAGTATCTCTCATTCAAATAGGATTGCGCGGCAATTCAGTTTTGTCTACAAATGCGTTTGAATAGCAGTTTATGAGATAATTGAAATAAATAAAGTGTTGATGAACAATCAAACTACACATATCTATCATTATACACATATTCAAAGAAGATATGTCTTCTGTTGAAACAAATGTTATTATTGAAACTTATTTGGATAGGGATTTAACCGAGGTTTTCGGCGAACATGGTCTTCAAAATATTATCTCATCTGAGATCAACAACGAATTAACTGCTACGGAGATTGATTTATTGGCTGCTTTGATTGAAAGAAGGCATGAGAAGACTGCAATGGAACGAGTTAGAAAAAATATCATGTTATTGGAACTTCGTAATATATATGAACCTGAAGATTTTCAAGAAGATACAAATGATGATAATGATGATGATGATGATGATGATGATGCTGAAATTGAAAATTTTGTTGACAGATTAGAATCTTTGCACAATAATTTACAAGATAGCATTAACTCTTTAGATAAAGATAGGAAAAAAGAAATCAAAAAAATAGAAGAATTGGTAAATGAACTAGATAATAACAATCCATTCTCCATAAACAATAACTCAGATATAAACTACGATAATTTATCCAATCAAATTAATACTTTTAACTTAAATCTAGTAAACAAATAGGAATACAATATTAAATATATACATTTGGATCTATTTCTTTTACTCCACCGGACATAACTTCATCTAAATATTGGTATGATTCAAATTTCCAGTTCAATGCACATGATAGATGTATCATTTCTCTATGACCACTGTTTTTACCTATACCACCGGTTTCTAATGATGGTTTTAAATAAATAAGTTGTGAAATACGTGAATGTACAAGAGCCATTGAACACATTGTACAAGGTTCATGTGACGTATACACATGATAATTTAGACATAGATAATTATTAGCTTTAACATCCTGAATTGTTTTATCATTTCTTTCCTTCAATTCATTTTCTGCTATTTCTGCTATACAATCCATTATACAATGCTTTATTGGATCAATTGAAATCCTCTCATCTATCCTGATGGATTTTATCTCATCTTTTAGAGGATCTACAAAAATGGTTACTATAGGATATTTCGCTTTCTATTCAAGAATTATGTGTATTAGTGTTAGTATTGTAATTATTGATTAATATTAACAAGAATAAAAATAATATTACTTACCGTGTCTCGTGATAATTCGAAAACTTGATTCATGTATTTATGTACTTTTTGTATATCAATTCTTTTGTATATTTCATTAAGATCTTGCACTAATGGGTTACCTTTCCATAACAATGGCCAATATTTTTGTGACCATTCATTATTAATTTCTTTATTAAAGGGTTTATTCATTGGTATTTCCTTTTTCTCTAAATTTATATCTTCTTGTTGTGTAGCCTCCTTGATTAAAGTTATAATATCATCCTTTGTATATTCTCCTTCAACTGGACATATTATTACTTTAAGTATACTTTCTCCATTAATATTTTCTTTACGCATTCTTTTCAAATGCTTTAGATCATCAGTGGTTTCTTGAAATTTTGACTTAATTAACATAATTATTTTGGGTGATATCTTTGGATCGATATTGCAGATCCAATATTCTCTTAAAATAGGTTTTGAATCTCCAATAGAAGGTGCCATTCTTTGAAGAACTCCATATAACACTTCATTTTCATAATCGATCTGAAAGCACATGAATTTTTCAGTTATTTCACGGTTGATAAGCTTTTCTGAAACAAAATATCAAGAGACACTTTGCAAGTATTGCAAAACCGAATAGATAAAAGTAAATTTTACACAGAAATAACATGAAAATTTGAAATATTCACAACTACTTCATTAATGATTTGCACAGCCTCAACATGTTTTTCAATATTTTTTGTTGATATCTCTCTTTTCTATAATTTTTAATGTTTTTTTAATTGATCTGATGTTTTATTTGTTCATGCAATATTGATATAATAAATTGAATGTTTCTTTTGATTGACTATATTAAAGAGGCTGTTTCGGATTTCAGTAACTCTATCTTTTTGGAATATGCTTGCGGAAGTTACTTTTCAGAAATTCAGTTTATAATTTCAAATGTGCAATTGGAAAAAATTGAAACTAAAAGAAAACAAGTCCCAACAGTTCTTATTTCAAAATCTGAAATATGCTATTTTAATGAATTTGTTGATTTAATATTGGAATATACAATAGAGAAAAAAATCGATAATGTTTTGAATATAGGTTACACTGATGGATCTACAGTAGATAGTACAAGCAAATTTGTTTTTAAAGGATATAATTCTTCAATTGATTTTTTGAAATCTAAACCAATGGAAATTATAAAAAATGTGATTGGATCTGAACTATTCATTAATCTGGTTTGGAATTTTAGCGCAATTTGGATTCCATCCAATACAATTATATGGGGCGAATATAAATCTAAATCTTATCAAAAGACTCGTAAACAACCTTGTATTAGTTTGAAATATATGCTTTATCAACATAAATCTAGATTAAGAAGAACAAATCCCGTAATTGAAGATTCAAGAGTTCTCTTCAATTATATTTTCTGTTATGACAAACAATCCAAAAATAAAATAAAAGATGAATCATCAGAAAAATTTGAACCACCTAAAAGATTCAGGAAAATATACAAATTACTCAAAAAGATAATATTAAATCATAAATCACATTTTAAAGAATATCCCTATATTGTAGATCAAATATGCTCACAAAAAGAAGTATATTTCAATGATAACTTATCTCTCTGTGTTGAAAAGAGCAAAGTAATAAAATTCTTAATGACTATTATATATATGGTAATACCAGTGGAATGTTTTGGAACATCAAAAAATAGGACCACAATTATGAGAAATATCCCTAAGCTAATAAATGGAACTATTTTATCCAAAATAAAGCTTGAAGATGCTATTACAAATGTGAAAATAAATGATATATTATGGTTGAAACCAAGAAATAATGTAGCTATGACTAAACACGAATTTATCAAAGCCAAAGAAATGTTTTCTCATTTCATCTCATGGTTATTTCATTTTTTCATTTGTCGTATTACTGCTGCATTTTTTTATGTTACTCAAGCCTCTCAAAAAAATAGACTTTTATTTTACAGACATCATATTTGGAGTAAAATCACTAAAAAATATTTATCAACATATATCACCAAGCATTTGATCAACACAAAAGATTTGATTAACAACTTTAATAAACTCTCTACAAATAAAGATTATATTGGCAATTTATCTTTACAACCAAAAAAATCAGGCTTTAGACTCATAGTCAAACCTTTCAAGGGTAATAAAAATGAGAGTATCGAATACATGTTCTATCAAAAAAGAAAACTTAAGCCAATGATGCAAATATTACAGAAAATAAGAATGAGAAATAGCTGTTCTTCTGTGAGTGATATTATCCACAAAATTTATAAATTCAAGAAAAATACTCTGGAAACAAACGGAGGGATATTACCAAAAATATACTCTTATAAGTTTGATGCCCAAAATGCTTATGATTCATTGCCTCATGATACCATTAGAAAACTAATATCGGAACGGTTAGATGTTTTTACAAATAAGAATAACATATTTTTACAGCTATATAGTGAGATAGATAGTGTTGGTCAATTATGGAAAAAAAAGTGGGCTATTGCAGACAATATATCAAAATTTTCTTTGACAACTAGAAAAAAATACCATCATAATAGTAAATATTTTTTAAAAGGAAAAAAAATAGTTGACACTCATGAAACCTTCAAATTCAGTAAATCAGAGATATTAGATTTTGTTACAAAGCAATACAAAAATACTTGTTTCCATACAAACACGAGATCATATTATAGGAAAATTGGGGTGTTTCAAGGATTCCCCATGTCGGCATTAATATTCAATATCGTTTATGATTCATTAGTTGAAGAATTATATTCCATAATAGGAAATGCCAGAAATACTGTAATAATACGTTTGATGGATGATTTTCTTATATTAAGTACTAAACGAGATTGTATTGAAATATTGAGAAAACGGACGGCACGCTGTATTAAAAAATATAACCTACAAATAAATCGTGTCAAAACAATGTTTTCTACTTCTGAACTAACTTTTGCTGGATTAAACGTAGACATAGAAAAATTAATATGTTATAAAAAATTAGAGAATTATAATAATTCACCAATTGAAACAACTTCATTCAATCAAATCTATAAAAAATTATTAAGATATACAGAAATGCGTTTGAAAAATACTGAGTTATTTTGCATTTTATCAGATAAAAGTGAAAAAAATGGATGTCGTCGAAATTTAATGTATCTTGTCAAAGCTATACTTTTCAAATTTTGCAACTCATTCAAGTTAAATAAAGCAAAAGATTCATTTTCTGTATCATCGTTTTACCAATTTATAAGCCAACTATATTTCACTTTAAATGAAAAAATACCACTAATTGAAATTAACTTCAACTTTTTTCTCCTTTGGTCATACTCAATGAGTTTACTTAGAACTAAAAAGATACAATAGAAACTGTATAACATAATGATTATATATCTTTTCTGTAAAAAAAAAAAAAAAAATAAAATATAATCAAAATCTTAAACAACACCAAACGTATTTTTCATATATTCTTGATCTTTCTCTTGACGAACTCGTTCTAATTCAGAAATACCACCACCATTTTTCTTTAACATATCGTTATTAACAAAATCACCTAATTCTTCTTGAAATGGATCTTTTATTTTTAATTCTTTCTCCATTTCCCTGACACGCTCAGCTCTCATAATTGCCTCTACTCTTTCTTCATGATTTGGATTAATTGCATCAATTTCACCCATAACCAATTTAGAAGCATCTAATGGAGAAACAGTTGGATCGGGAACTGGTAATTTTGATCTATATGCTAACGAACCTTTCTCTAACTGTTTTGCACATGATACGATTAAATCAAAAGTTTCTTGAGCTGATTGGTAATCTTGAGCTAATAAACCCATAATTTCTTCTTGAGCTCTAAAAAATCTTTGATCTGCAGCAATTGTAGACATTTGTTTATTCCACATTGATTGTAAAGTTTTACGTTCAATCTGTGTATAATCTGTCAAAGATGCAAGTTCTGCCTTAGTATTTTTCATTTCTTTGGAAAGATGATCCAATTGTTTTTCTGATGGTTTTATGTTATGTTTAGTAATATCACGTTTGATAAACTCAATAATATCTTGTAAATCATCTAATTTTTCAACCAAAGATTCACAACCTTCACTAACTTTATTTTTACAATCTCTAACATATGTATTTTCCGATGTATTTTGCGGTATTACGCCACATTCCTGTATTTCATCTACTGTTTTTATAGTATTATTAACTATTTCATTGATCTTCTTTACCGACCTTGTTTGATGTTGTTTTATTTTATTTATTTCATCTTGCAAATCATCAACTATCTTTTGATAATTACTGTTTTTCTCTAATTTCTTTTTCATATTCTTCTCATATTCAGCATCAGCATATTGACGAGTTATTGGTGAAGGTGCACTAGGTTGAAACATTTGTAATTTTTCAATCTTTTTCAAAATTCTATCTTCCAAGTTCATAATATCATTTTTGACAGTTCCAATTTGTGCATCAACGTGTTTAAAGATAGCAGTTTGTATATCTGGTTGTTGTAATGATATTATACAACCATATTTGATCTCTGAAAACTCTTCCAATTCATATGCAATTGAAGTAGGATCATCTTGAATATATATTTTAGGATATGTAGATATTCCAGGTGGTGAATATTTGAATTTTTGAGAAAATAAGATTTTTAAATTTGATAAAGTTGTTGGTAATGTAATATCAACTTTTTTCACTTCATCTTTAAATTTTAAAAATATTTTATTTTTATACTTATCTTGTGCATTTTCCATTGTTTGTGGTGGTGTCTCTAAATGTTGTGTAGATAAGTTCGAATGAGAACCTGTTAATGATTTAGCAGTACCATTAATTGCATCATTCTTTTCGGAAGTGTTAGTTTTAACATGATCCTTTGTAGGTGATATGAATTCATCTTGACCTATTGTCTCATCTACATTATCAAGATTACCGATACTTTTAGCTTTTTCAAGATCTTCTGCAGTAATTTGTGTATGAAATGGAGTTTTTGGTAAATTGGAAGTATCAAAAGGTTCAGGTATAGGTGACATTGAAATGATACTTGAGGTTTGATAAGCTGAAAATCTTTTTGAAGCTCTTCTCATTAAATCAGTATTATTCTGAAGCCTTGTAATTGCATCTTTTGAAGGTGTATGACCAAAATCTACTAGTGAATTATTAGATGAAGGTGGAACCAATTGCTGCTGTGAATTAGAATGTTTCAATGATGATGCAGATGATGATGCAGATGATGAGCCTATCTTTTTACTCTTATCTTGATTAATAGGTTCTGCTTGCTTTTCCTTTAACATTTTCATCAGTTCGGCAACTGAATCACCTATTTGCGGTAGAAATTTATCAAGTGATGTTTGTGATGGTTCCATAACCAACGAAGTTTCTAATATTGAACGCACTTTACCTGGAATATCAGGCATATTTACTATATCAATATTTGCCGCAGTATATGATCTTTTTAAAGTTTTGTAGGCATCTCCAAATTTAACAAATTTAGAGGATACCTCCGATACACTTGACGTATGTTGAGCCCAACTGGTCAGTGATTGTAATAATGCCTTTGTGGCAGTTAATAAATGACTAGTGGCTGTTGCAATTGATGGTACGTGCTATAATAACATAGTGTTTTTTTTTTGTTTTTTTTTTTTTAATAATTGAAATAATGTTAGTAAGTTAAAATCGGAAATATTTGTTAAAAAAATAAAGATAAACAACATACACCTCTGCTCCTCCTTGTAGGACTTTTGCGTCCTGAAGTACTTCCACTAAAATCTGACATTGTCAAATGGTGAATTGTAACTATTTAGCTGATTGATAAAAAAGTAGGGTGAAATCCGTATTTGTTACTATATCCAAGGTATTACCATAACAATACACATCCAATGATTGTCAATTAGTGAAAACATCACCAAGATTTGCAGAGTGACGAAAAAAAGTAGATAAAAATACATTACGTAAGCCATACTCGTTTCCTCTTTTGTTTTTTCTTTGTTTAATTGGAACATGATTTTTTCTCATAATTTCAATTTTGCAAAATACTTCAATATCAACATTTATCTTGTATTACTCTATATATTGCAGACAAGTATTGATATCTGAAGATCATTGAAATGGATGGCTATGAATCAGTTGGTGATTCTCAACCAGAAGAAGAATTGAATCAATCTATATCTTGGAATTATATTGAAAATGAGAAAAACCGTTCTACGCGTAAAGCCAGACAATTGGATAAATTATTAAAAGAGCTAAAACCATTGAATAATGCTTTCAAAAATATACCCACAACTAAATCAAGGCACTATTCCTTTTCTAAGAATAATCAATTTACTGTTGTTGCAGCTGAATTTCTTAATTTGAGCTCAAGAGAAGAGCTAGATCGACTGTTTTTAGATGGATTTTCAAAAATTGAAATAGAAAATATGCTAGAGAATAAATACCAAGAGAAAAAAAATTTTTTTACTGACTTAAATATTAAAAAGCATAAATTCAAAAGAAAAAATTTTGATTCATGGCGAACAATGAGTAATTCACATAGTTTATCCACTAATATGTTTATATCCGAAGAAGAATTAGTATCCCAGATGAAAAAACCACAGCAATTAAGACTAAAGCGTATAAATAAGAAGCCATTGAAAAAATATGAAAATAAAATAAATGAAAATAATGTAACTGAAAATACCATACAGTCTACTGATATTTCAGGGAATAAAATATCTCAGTTTGAGGAAAGCGAGTTTTCTAACATCCATACAAAATTAAAACCAAATAAACTTAGATTACCTAATATACCAAATGAAAGTAGTTTGATAAAAATACCCTCCACAGACGAAGCAAATAGTAGTAGCTTATTAATAATTAATAAAACTGATACTGTTCAAAATCTTGAAACAAATATACATAATTCACTCACAATTAGAAATACTGACGATCAGGATAGTATCTTAGAAAGTATTAATAAGAACCCATCATCACCTATACTAGAATATGAAGAAAATATACCAGAGTTTATTGATAATAATGTAAATGATGGTAATATAGTTAGTGACAAAAGTAAGAGGGAGATAGATGATAATATTAGTCAATTAGATCTGGAAAATAATGACGAGACTAATATAACAGAAAGAAATTACCAGCTCTTAGCAATACAGCCAAATGGTAAAATAACAAGTGATAATGAAATTTCTAAAAGCGATGATGATTTAAGTGTAAATTCCAATGTTAGCAGTCAAGCTGAGAAAAATAATACTGATTCACAAATACCAGATACTCAGAAAGAATTGCAAGAAATATTTAGTGAAGAAAAGAATACAACTGGTCTCTCTTCTGATAATTCAAAGATGAATCAGACCATTCACTTAGTTTCGTCCCCTATCAGAAATTATAATAACTCAAATCAACCTACAAACGTATTCGGTAGAAGTCTAAGACATAGAACTATTGTAAATAGAAATCCTTATTTAGTCGATAGAGCTGAATATTTGGGTTTATCAACCAAATATGAACTTATTTCTTTGGCCGAAGATGGTAAAAGTGATGAAGACATTATGAAGTTTTTAGATGAAAAATATCAAAAAAGAAGAAAAGAGAGAAGAGATAAAGATGTTGGATATGGTCCTTTCTCAAAAAAGTCTTTTTATGAAATAATGAGTGGGAAAGAAAAGACCAAAATTGATTATGAAATTAATAACACAGATCCAATTACAGATTCATATCAATTGAATGCAGATGATTTTATTTCTGATCAAGAATTTGAACTCTCTCTGAATGAAGATGAAAGCGATATAAATGAAGATCTTGATGATACTAATAATATAATTAATCGAAATAATAAAAATATAATAAACATTACTGACTCATCGAAAGTTTACACAAATCAGACTAATATACTAGATCGAAAAAATAAATTACCAAGTTCAGCCGAAAAAATTAGGGATTCCTCAGAATTAGACCATATGGTCCAGAAAAGGAAAAGAAAGAGAGGAATCAAAGACATGCATCAAACAGAAAAAGTCACAGAGAAAAGTAAAGGGAAGAAAAAATGCAGTAAAATCAATGAATTTCATATAAATAATGAATCTTTAAAATCCTACCATGATACAACAGAGTTCAAACCATATTCCATGGATTTTTTGACTTTATCTGATGATGAAAACTTAGATATAGACACCAAAGATAACAAAATAACAGATAAAAAAATAAATACCTACCATGAAGTGAAAAATAAGCCCAGCTCTAAGAATGAAATAGTTCACACTTCTTCTATCAGAAAAATTTTGGGAAATACTAAAATATCATCAAGAAAAGAGAACGATAGCAATGCTAATAAAGGTAATAATGGAACAACTGCTTCTAGATCTCATAAAGGTAAGCAAACTAGCAAAAATATTATAGGAACTTTTGCACCTTTAGCAAATCCCAATTATGTGTTTAATAGAACTCCAAATAGTGGCACATATCAAGAGGAGATAATTGGACCCAATATCATAGCAGAAGTTAATCCTCAGAAAACTTTGGAATTTGATGTTGAAAACGCCAAAAATACAGACATACATTTAAAAACTAATAATAAAGTTTTAGTCTCCTCGAATAACAATGAAAAAAAAGATTATTCAAATAAAATACAAGAACTATGGCACAAGTACAGTGATCTGAAAATGATAGATCATCATAAATACAACTTTTTATTGAATTTGAAGCCACTTGATTATAAAACCATCAAGGTGCCACATGCATTTTTGACATCAGCTCTATTTGCCAAAGCATTGTCTGAAAATGAAACCTTCTATCGGAATAAAAATATCATCTTAGAATTAACATCCACTAAAATTACATTTTATGTACCTCTGAAACCAGAGAGCACCATATCTCAAATGTCAGCATTTCATAATGTATTACTCGGCGCTCTTCAAACTGAAACATTAGGTAAAGCTGAGATTAAACAACTGAGAAAATCATTGATACATATAATAATGATTTTATGTAATGCTAGTAATGATTGCCCAGAAATATTACCACAAATTGGTCTGGAAATGAATTCTTTTTTGAATAGATACAAAAAACTGACTGAGATCAACCAAATTATCTTTTGTATCTTTGCCCCATATTTTTTGATTTATATGAAGTTATTTCAAAAAATTTTGCCAGTAAATTCTGAATATGTTTCTAGTTTTATAAATACGGAATCTTGGTTATGCAAAAAAATTGTTTCAAATATTTGTGCTATTTCTTTTGAAAAGATATTTATATACTCTAAAAGTATTCTGATTGAATCAATTTTTATTTTTCTGAAATGTACAAGTAATCCGTGGTCTTACGTCGAAAGCTTGCAATATTCAAATGATATAGACTTTTTGAATATTTTGAACTTTCTTTATTTTTGCAATTCTCAAAATTCTGTCGAAATGGATTGGGAGCTATTTACTACAATATTGAATAAATTAAGTGATGAGAAACATAGAAAAGAGGAAGATCGTTTTTTAATCAAGAATATATTTGCTTCAATCCTGAAAATTAACAGGGAACTTGCATGGGAGTTAGAGGACCAACTGATTATAAGAATGTTTAGGTTACTCGCAGAATACAAATTTGAGAATATAGGGACCAATACTTCAGCTAAAGCAACTATTTACCCTAATATTCCAGGTACTGATTCTTTGTGTGAAGATGATGGATGTCTAGATATTTACTTTAAGATTCTTGACATTTACACTAAACAGTATCTATCAGAAAATACAAAAAAATTAGTGGAGAGACTTATTCCGGTTAGATCAACATTAGGCTACTCAGCAATTCAACTTCAAAATAGGGCTAAAGTGCTATTGATGATGGTTTATACATTCGATCAAGATTTACTTTCCAGTTTGGAATCAATAATTAATGACATGATAAGAAATGGTACCTTATATTCTATAAAGTCAGCGTTAGCGTTAATCCGGACAATTGTTAGACAAACACCAAGACGACCATATAATATTGTTAGAAAATATTTACCACAGTTAATTAGCAAAATACACCATTTGCCACCAGATAGAGAAGTTATTATCGCTATGAAAGATTTGATTTATAGTGTTAACGAATTACTCAATGGTCAGGATATCTCTCATCTGAAACGAATGATAGATTTTTTTGGTATAATCTTAAAGTTTAGGTATACTGACATAGATCCGTCGTTTGAGATTATTCTAAATAAATCATTTGCTATAATATCACAACAATATGAATTTTTACAGGGTGTTGAGGTTTCAGATAAAGATGTGAACCGATTGAAGAAAAGTCTTGGGGAAGTGATTGACCACGCAAAATCAAGATTGTTAGATGAGAAAATCACGAATACTAACGTTCATAAGTCATTAATACAATATTGGTTATTTTCCAGTATGAAGTCTCAGCAACCAGCCATTCAATTATTATATACTGAGTGGAACTATTTTGGAAATGAGAAATGGAGAAATAAATATGAAGTTACATTTTTTTCCTATCTTATTCAAATGTTTGATGTTTCTAATATAAGTGAAGAAATTTTAATGATTTTCTTCAAGCATTTGCCAATGATATTTACCGATTTATCAACATTTCTTCATTTCATCATTAAAAAGAAAATTTTAGTAATGGACAAAGAATTTGAAAATATATCAAGCCAAATGTTTCAATTTAAAAGAGTAACGATTACTATTAAATGCTTTACGGTTTTACTTAAAAATAAAAACGAAGAAATGATATATAATGTTTTGAAATCATTTATTGCATCACTGAAAGATCAAATGGCTAATCATGAAGCAAAAAATTATATTAAAGAGATTGGTCTTTACTTATTTACAGTTTTAAATGACAGATTTGATATTCCAGAGTGGGATTATCTAGTTACAAAGTTAAAGCTTGAAACGATCGAGGGATCGATTTTGAAGAAAATACAGTTTGTGGAAACTGTGGATGATTCCATAATTGTACTTGAAAAGTCATATATTACATCAATTTCAAGTCATTCAATTGATGAGTTTAACAAAACGTTTATAGAATTTATTGAATATCAAATTGAGAGAGATAAAACGCTGGATGCATTGTGTGGTATAGTATCGTTTCATATAGAAATGATAATAAAAGGAAATATTAAACATTGGATACATTTGAGCCGCTGGGTGTATTTACTTAGATATTTTGTAACTTTTCAGATATGTGGTTTGAATATGTGTTCAATTACGTTAGTTTTTTGTGAACTTAGGAAACTAAAAGAAAATCTAATAACCAGCTATGAATATAGTTATTATTTTTATATGGTTTTACTAGAGTTATATATTTTACTTGATTGGTCTATTGATAGGTTTATGGGATTTGATGATTTACGGAAGTTCATTGGTAACATTTGGTATTTTGCTGGAATGGATCCTCTTGTTACCAAAGACACAGACAAAAACATTAAATTACCATCGCTGATTAGTATTTTGGTTGACCAAAAATTGTTTCAATTATATCAGTTAAATGATCATATTTTGAACGAAGCAAAGAAAAATCAAACACAAGATAGGGATATTTATTTGTTACAGGAGGAAATTGGTAAAAATAGAGTACATATTATGGAGAAATGTAAAAAAATCATCACTAAAGATGAAACAGTTGCCCAATTCGGTAATAATTGAATAAAAAGGGGATATTCAAAATAAAGTATACTTTTTTTTTTTTCCAATTAGATAAGTCATCTTTATTTAGTTTAATATATATCTTATAGAATATATAAACATATTTTAATTCAGTGAGTTGTATATAGCTGTATATACATCCTTCCATAAGAAAAATGCAAAATAAAAGTAGAATAGCATCACTTAATGACAAAGTGGGTAGTGTTAGAAACATGATATCTGCTTTTGAACAAAATAATGACAATAAGGGTAAAAATGCTGTTGAATCTTTATCTTCAGATAAAGATAACGACAAAATTATAATTGAGGGTGATTCACGTGGCATTTTAGAAATTCAGTATGTAGCAACAAACAATAATCATAATATTGCTCTAGCAAAAAATGGAGATAAAAATAATGTTGATGGTATTGATAGTATTGAGAGTACTGATACTATTAATACTATTGATCATAACAATGGTATTGTCAAAATCAATAGCATTGATACTTTTAATAATGAAGAAAGCGCAAAATATGATGATCAGGTCAACAAATTAATTGAAGATTATCAAACAAAAGCAACTGCAAGTTCGAAAATAAGTCTTTCTGACATTACTAAAGACATGTCAAGCTGTAATAGTTATATCATCAAAGATTTCAATGAAACAGGTATTAGTCAAAAAAAGGACAACTTAGAAGTTAATATTCATTCCTCAACGGTTATGTTTGAAAAAAACGATGAGAGTAGTGATAACCAAACTTCATCAATCTATCAAACAGATTCAGAAACAGATAACAAAAAAGTAGAGCTAAATGTTGGGAATAACAATTATAGTAGTGAAACTGAAGAATCTAAAAGTACTTGGAAAGATGGTGAACTTTTAATAAAAAAGTTTGGTTATAATTCTACAAGCACTTCAAATTCTACAAAAAGTTCTAAAACCAAAAATGTCATTAGTTCCCTCAATGATATATATGATAATGAAACATTAATATGTAAAGACAGTATCCAGAGTTCTCCCAATTCAAAAAAGAAAGTATCAATTGACTGGAAATTTGGTGATATTGATGGACTTGAGAGAATTTCAATGAAAACAGCTAGTGTTTCAGACCATACAAATAATACCTATAATAATTTGAAAAGTTTGTCACCCTCAAATGTTTATTATATATCAGATGACAACAATATAATGGAAGATACAAACATTAATTTGAAAGATCAAAAAAAATTTCATAATAATAATGGCAGAATAAGATCAGTCAGCTTTAAAGAAGAAACTCCTCAAAGTCATTATTACAATGAAAAATTAGATGCTTCAAAAGGAAATGATAAAATTAACTCTAATCTCAATCCATGGAAATACGTATGTTATGGGATTCTATTGACCTCTATAGTATTATTTATGATTTCACTTATTTACAAAGAAATATTTTCAAATTCTAATCCACCGATTATTTTAACAGAATATGATATTATGAATTATTTTAATAAAATTTCCAATGATACTAGAACTATTTTATTTAATAAACTCGATAAAAAATTCAACATGACAATCACAAACAATAAAGTTAATAGAAATATGAATGCACGTGAATATTTGAAAAATATATACTTGAGAGAAACAGATCATGATATTAATGTGAAATATAATTATTTTGAAAATATTAATCCAAGATTCAAATATGATGCAGAGATACAAAACTTGATGGAATCTGATAACTTAAGATTTATGTTTTCTGGAGTTGCATATGCTCCAGAAAATGTCATCGAACCAAAATGTGGTGCACAACTAAGAAATGTGATGTTAGATATAGCCAGGTTGTCAAAGATTACAGCTAGTGTTAAGACATATGGAACACAATGCAAACAATCTGAATTAATTCTAGAGGCAATACAACAACTAAACTTGAACATGACTCTCGCTTTAGGTGTTTGGATTGGTGCAGATGATACAATCAATGAAAGTCAACTGAATGAAATGAAAAGAGTGGTTCAAAAATACCCAAGAAAGTATTTTCGTTCTATTTTCATTGGTAATGAAGTTCTATATCGTGGTGACAAAAGTACTACAGAACTTATGTCTTACATCAACGAAACAAAAATATTTTTAAAAAGCATAAACTATGAGGATTTACCTGTAGGTTTATCTGAGATAGGATCTATGATTAATGAAGAAATGTTCAAGTTTTGTGATTTTGTGGGTGCTAATATTCATCCATTTTTTGCTGGTGTTGAAGCTCAATATGGTACCAGATGGCTTTTGGATTATTATTATAATGAATTATTCCCGATTAAGCAATCTACAAATAGCACTGTTCCATTGATTATATCAGAAGTCGGATGGCCATATCAAGGGGGTAAATTTGGAGATTCTTTAGCAGGAAGTTGGGAATTTCAACAGTTTTTAAATGATTGGTTATGTAATACTCCTGCCGATATTTTGAATGAAAGTTTTTATTTTGAAGGATTTGATGAACCTTGGAAAAATATTTGGTGGGATAGTGACAGAACTTGGGAAACTGAATGGGGATTTTTCAGCAAGGATAGAATGATGAAAAATCATATATATATCCCTGACTGTTCAAAATATAAAACTCTATCAGTAGATGATTTCAAGTTGATTAGGTTTGAAGATCCATATGGTGATAATGGAAATATAAACATAGATTAGCTTGTTAAATATATAAAAAAAAAAAAAAAAACATCGACTATTTAATTTTTTATAGCTATTTAAATTCTAATTTATAATAATATATCATATGTATTCTGTTTTTTAGTATTAATAACTAATGGGTTTTTAGCTTTGTTGTGGCAATGGTGAATATCTTATAATTCAGCCAAAGAAAAATTAATGAGAAGGACGCAAAGGAAAGTAAAACATTTCCAATTACCCATAAATCAGGAAGATGTGCAGGTGGTTCAATCATGAAATCACAATATAATAAAATAGAAGCACTAATATAAAAGCCAATAATAATAGTTTTCCAAAACCAACTATGTGGTAAAACTGGTGTTGCATTTTTTCTATTCGAAACGAATGGTAAAATCAAATTTGTATATTTACGTACCCAACTTAAATTACCCATTAACCAATTACTTAAGATTCCTAAAGCCATATATTGTAATACTAAACCATCTCTTTTCAATAATGGTGTCATTGAAAACAAACTAACATTACAAAACCAACAAACCATAGAGATAACATCAGCATCAATTTCATTTAATAATAGGGTTATTGGTAACCAGGGTAATAAAATTGATTTTTCATGAACTTGAAAAGAAAATAAATAGAATGACATGGAACAAGAAGCCAAACACCAAGCAAGAAGTCTTTTATTTTGTGTTTTAAATATTGCATAACATGATGGTGATATTCCTAATAATGTTAAGAATAGAGATAGTTTTTGTAATTGAGGAAGTGTGAAAATGTTTTTATATTTGATAATTACATTTGTTGCACACCAAAAATTAGAGACTTTATCTTCGAATATACCTCTATTAAATGGGAACATTCTAATTAATATTTGATTTACTTGAGAGAAACCACCAGCATAAATGAATGGACCAAATAAAAGAATTAATGTTGACAAAACAGAAATTGCAATATAAATTAGTTTTGATAAGTTCAAACGTGGAATGAGGCATAATGAAAGTAAATAGAAGAAAAAAATTGGAGCATAATAAAGTGCCATTTGTTTGAAACCAATTGATAATGTGAAAAAAAATGATGCTAATGCTAAATTATCATATAACAAATTATTTAAAGCCAATAGAGCCAAACCTAACATAATTGAATTATATTGAAAATGACCATGATCGATTATAATCAAATCTGGTAAAAATAAGATTGCAGCAGCAATTATTGTTTGGTCAATTGCAGGTGCTTTGTTAAAATTTCTTCCCATCCAACGAGTATAAATTAATACAGCTGGAATATAAAAAGCAAGTTCAGAAAACAAAGCTGTTAATCT
This sequence comes from Pichia deserticola, assembly GCA_030570135.1. Classification (NCBI taxonomy): domain Eukaryota; kingdom Fungi; phylum Ascomycota; class Pichiomycetes; order Pichiales; family Pichiaceae; genus Pichia; species Pichia deserticola. The sequence goes on along the minus strand of JAJLVB010000050.1, from coordinate 348 downwards.
CATAAATGATTTCAAATCTATAGTTTCAATTCCACAAGATTCATCTAATTTAAACCAACTCTTATCTATTAGATTCCCAATTAAGCCCAAAAACCATGAATGAAATGCTGTTAAAGGTGGATAATCCAACCCCCAATATTGTAAATTATAATAATACCATTGAGTTATAGGTAAACTTGTTGTTATTTCCAACCAATGACGTTGTGCTTCAAAATCACCAAACATAGGTGGAGATTTTTCACCAGAATAAGGTCCTAAACCAACTGCACATCTTATTATAAGTGCAAATATTATTATAATATATCTTGCAACCCATTGATTTGATGCTTTTTTGAAAGGATAAAGAAA
>JAJLVB010000049.1:0-69807 GCA_030570135.1 Pichia deserticola | reverse complement strand
TTTTTTTTTTTTTTTTTTTTTTTTTTTTTTTTTTTTTTTTTTTTTTTTTTTTTTTTTTTTTTTTTTTTTTTTTTTTTTTTTTTTTTTTTTTTTTTTTTTTTTTTTTTTTTTTTTTTTTTTTTTTTTATTTTTTTTATTTTTTTTTTTTCCTATTTTATAAAAAATAAATATTTTTCAAATTTTAACTTCTATCTGATCACTTTTTCAATAAAAAGGTCTTAGACTGCAAAGTTTACTTAACTTAAATAAGAAAATATTTCAAAGATAATCAAATAAATACATTTGGTTCTAGTTTTGAAGTAAGTTCACATCAACCTTTATAAAAAGGAAATATTTGTTTTTTCCCAAAAATAAGAAAAAAAATACTGACATTTTTTTATTATTCCTTTCAGATATGAATCAAATTGAAAATAAATTGATCTTTGACATCAAGAAGTCAAAAGATGTTTATGCTAGTTATAAACAATTTTACAAGAAAAAGAATATTCCTTTTCAGTATTTTTTTAACAAAGCATTATCAAATAATGAAAATTTGTCTAACTTAAGTATCCATTTGTTAAATCCAAATGCTTGTTCATGTGATATGTTTGCTTATAAACCATTGATCATTGAATTGGCGGCTAGACTTATTTTTAATCCAAAATTAGAAAGAATATTCTTAAAAGATATTACTGAAAATTACTTAATTGAAGGTTCTCAAGTTTTATCTTCATTATCAGTTATTATGTCATATACTAAAGAAATATCAATTTTGATTGAACATTTTCTTACAACAAAAGATTTTTTTCATTCATTGAAAAATTGCTCTGCTTCTATTTGTCAATCTGAATTACAATTAATTTTATTATCATTTTATAGATTATTAGTTGCAGATAGACAAAAATTTTATAAATTTGTCGATCCTCAAATTTTGCATTCCATTATTTTACTTGAATCAACCTCCAATATCAATAAATATTTATCAATTCTTATTTTATCAAAATATTTATTCTTCTCTGAAAACGCAAAAATTCAAATGATTGAACAAAATGTCAATCAAGAGGATTTAATCGGTATTTTAGATGGTGATTTAAATATTAATTATAAATTTTTGCCATTACTAGAAGCTCAGAGATTATCCAATTTATCCAAACTTTCTCCTTTAGAAGATTGTTTTGATGAATCTATTTACACAGTAACTTTTAATGAATCCGATCTTTCACCAGGTGTTAGTATTATTTCAGGTGTTATGATACCAAATTTAATTTTATTACAATCTTCAAATTATCATACAACTAAGTCTGATTCTTCTACATTTGTTGAACTTCCAAAATCCATCAGTGCAATTAGATCTTTTGCTGAGCACACAAAAAAATCTGAGCCAATTCTATTAACTGGTTCCGCTGGTACTGGTAAAACCTTCCTTGTTAATGAAATGGCTGAAAGATTAAATATTGATTCAACAAATAATTTAGTTAAAATTCATCTTAATCAGCAAACAGATTCAAAAAGTTTACTTGGTACATATACATCAGGAACAAAACCAGGTACTTTTGAATGGAAAAATGGTGTTTTAGCAACTGCTGTTAAAGAAGGCAAGTGGGTTTTTGTTGAAGATATCGATAAAGCCCCAAATGAAGTATTATCCTTGTTGATGGGTTTATTAGAACATAGAGAAATTACATTACCATCAAGAGGTGAGGTCTTAAAAGCAGGTAATGGATTTCAATTAATTTCAACAATCAGAACAACACCAGCAAAGAATGGTGAAATTCATTTACCCGATATTATTGGTTTACGTTTATGGAACGTTTTGAATTTACCTGATTTGGATGAAAAAGACCTAAAAACAATTTTGAATAAAAAATTCCCATTATTAACTCATTATTCAGAGATATTTATCAAATGCTATTTTACAGTTAAGAATATTTGTGATTCTCGTAAATTTGTTTCAATGAATAAAGGTGCTCAGTCGAAGCAAATTTCTATAAGAGACCTGATGAAATTTTGTAGAAGATGTGAGCACATTTTTGAACTTAATGACATTAAATCATCCAAGGATTTAATTCATGATGATATATTTGACATGATTTTCCAGGAAGCTATTGATTGCTTTACAAGCGCAATTGTTGAGGAAGATCCAATCGTATATTTAATAAGAGAAATTGGTTCAATATTAGAAATTCCAACTTCAAGAATAAATTTACAATTATCAAAGCATGTTCCAATAATAGATAATTTTGATGATTCGATAAAAATTGGTCGTGCTTATATTGAAAAGCACAAAATAATAGGTTTACACAAATATCAAAATAAAGTTGCTATTGGTAACACTACTTCCTTTGCAACAACAAACCATTCTGCAAGGTTAATGGAAAAAATTGGTGTAGGTGTTTCAATGTGTGAGCCAATTCTATTAGTTGGTGAAACAGGTACCGGTAAAACTACAGTCGTTCAACAAATGGCCAAATTGTTAAATAAAAAATTAACTGTAATAAATTTATCTCAACAAACCGAAATAGGTGATTTACTTGGTGGCTTTAAACCAATTAATGCTAAAACAATTGCATTACCCTTAGAGGAAGATTTTGAGCAATTATTTTTTCGATCATTTTCAACAAAGAACAATGCTAAATTTCTTAAGTTATTATCAAAATGTTTCAATAAGTCTCAATGGAAAAATGTATGCAGACTTTGGAAAGAAGCATACAAAATGGCCAAATCAACATTTGAAAAATCAGATGTTGAAGAATTATCAAGCAGGGATGATGACACAACCCAAAAGAAAAAAAGAAAACTTAATGACTTTGAAAAAAGTGAAATTATGAAAGAATGGGAATTAATGCAAACAAGAGTAAATAATTTTGAAAAACAGGTGATTGACATGAAAAATTCTTTTGTTTTCAAGTTTGTCGAAGGTTCATTGGTTAATGCAGTTAAAAAAGGTGATTGGCTTCTGTTAGATGAAATGAATTTAGCTTCACCTGAAACATTGGACAGTATTTCTGATTTACTGGCCGAACAAATGAATCAAAGGAGTGTTCTTTTGTCTGAAAAGGGTGATATTGAAAGTATTAAAGCGAATCCTGGTTTTCGTATTTTTGGTTGTATGAATCCAGCAACAGATGTAGGGAAAAAAGATTTACCCCAAAGTATTAGATCAAGATTCACTGAAATTTACGTGGCTTCTCCAGATCAAGATATCCAAGACTTATTGATGATTATTGATAAATATATTGGTAAGTATACTCTTTCTGATGAATGGATTGGAAATGATGTCGCAGAGCTATATTATGAAGCTAAAAAATTATCTGACAATAACCAAATTGTAGATGGTGCCAATCAAAAACCGCATTTCAGTATTCGTACTCTCACAAGAACCCTCTTATATTCTAGAGAAATTGCATCAATTTATGGTCTTCGTAGATCACTATATGAAGGTTTTTGCATGTCTCTTTTAACATTGTTAGATGCAAGATCTGAACAAATCCTACTGCCACTAATTCAAAAATATACTATTGGAAGATTAAAAAATGTTAAATCTGTCCTTTCTCAGGTACCTGGTGATCCATCATCAACTGACAAAGAATATATCCAATTCAAACATTATTGGATGAAGAAAGGACCGGAAAAAATTGAATCACAAGAACACTACATTATTACACCTTTTGTTGAAAAAAATATGATGAATTTAATTCGTGCTACAAGTGGAGGCCGTTTTCCTATTCTTATTCAAGGTCCAACTTCAGCAGGTAAAACATCCATGATTAATTATCTTGCCAAAATTAGTGGTCATAAATTTGTTCGTATTAATAACCACGAGCATACAGACTTACAAGAATATTTAGGTACATACGTTTCTGATGATAGTGGAAAGTTAATTTTTAAAGAGGGTATTTTAGTTGAAGCACTTAGACATGGCCACTGGATTGTGTTAGATGAATTAAACCTTGCACCAACTGACGTTTTGGAAGCTTTGAATCGTTTACTAGATGATAACAGAGAATTATTTATACCTGAAACACAAGAAATTGTCCGTCCACATCCGGATTTCATGTTATTTGCTACTCAAAATCCACCTGGTTTATATGGTGGTCGTAAAATTTTATCTAAAGCGTTCAGAAATAGATTTTTAGAGCTACATTTTGATGATATCCCTCAAGATGAATTAGAAATTATTCTTAGAGAAAGATGTAAAATTGCTCCTAGTTACGCAAAGAAAATTGTTGAGGTTTATAAAGAGTTAGGTGTTAAGCGTCAATCTGCCAGATTATTTGAACAGAAAAATTCATTTGCAACCTTAAGAGATTTATTCAGATGGGCTCAGCGTGAAGCTGTTGGCTATGAAGAGTTAGCTGCTAATGGATATATGTTACTAGCTGAAAGAGTCAGAAGATCAGATGAAAAAATTGTTGTTAAAGAAGCACTTGAGAAAGTCATGCGAGTGAAACTTGATATGGATAAATATTATGCTAATCTGGAAGTAAAAGAATTACTAGAGTTGAACGGACCTGTTATTTGGACAAAAGCGATGAGAAGATTAGCTGTTTTAGTAATGACTTCAATGAAAAATAATGAGCCATTATTGTTAGTGGGTGAAACTGGTTGTGGTAAAACAACTGTTTGTCAAATGGTTGCAAAATTTTTTCATAAAAAATTAATAATTGTTAACGCACATCAGAATACTGAAACTGGTGATTTATTAGGGGCACAAAGGCCTATCCGTAATCGTTCAGAACTTCAACAGAAGTTTATTGATACATTAAAGCAAGTGGTTTCGAAATTTAATATTCAAGTAGATGATAAACTTAGTTATGCGGATGCCAAATCCTATTGGAATGAGTTCTCTCAAAACAATGATGTTGATACTAATGATATACAATCAATAAATAAAATCAAAAATGAATGCGATTCTTTATTTGAATGGAATGATGGACCATTGGTTACAGCTATGAAATCTGGAAGTTACTTTTTACTTGATGAAATTTCTCTTGCAGATGATTCTGTTCTTGAAAGACTAAATTCGGTTTTGGAACCAGAGAGATCACTTTTACTTGCTGAGAAAGGTACAGATGACATTTCCATTGTAGCTGACCAAGGATTTCAATTTTTAGCAACAATGAATCCTGGTGGTGATTATGGTAAAAAAGAATTATCACCTGCTTTGAGAAATCGTTTCACAGAAATTTGGGTACCATCTATGGAAGATTTTACTGATGTTAGCCAAATTGTTCGTGCAAAATTAAACAAAGATGTAAAATATTTGACTGAACCTATAGTCAATTTCTCCAAATGGTATGGTATGAAATTGGGTGGCGGTGATGCTTCATCTGGTGTTATATCTTTAAGAGATATTATTGCTTGGATCACATTTATCAATACTACAGAGGAAAAAAATATACCACATATGGCATGCTTACTTCACGGTGCATGTATGGTTTTCATAGATGCTCTCGGTACACATAACACAGCATATCTTGCTGATAATGAAGATAAGTTAAGAGAGACAAAAATTGAGTATGTGAAGAAATTATCAGAATTTGCTAAACAAGATTTAATTCCATATTTCACCTCGAATATTGATATTCATATATCTGACTCTTATTTACGATGCGGTCTATTTGAGATAGAAGTCAACTCTTCCTCATCTCAGGTTTCCTTTAACCTTGAAGCGCCTACAACAGCATGCAATGCCATGAGAGTGATAAGAGCATTACAAGTACATAAACCTATACTTCTTGAGGGTAGTCCTGGTGTTGGTAAAACTTCTTTAATAACAGCGCTTGCTCAAGCTACTGGAAATAAATTAACCCGTATTAACTTATCGGATCAAACTGATCTAATTGACCTTTTTGGATCTGATAGTCCTGTCGAAGGTGGGAAAGTTGGTGAATTTGTCTGGAGAGATGCTCCATATTTAAGGGCTATGCAAACGGGTGAATGGGTTTTACTTGATGAGATGAATTTGGCATCTCAGTCTGTTCTCGAAGGTTTGAACGCATGTCTAGATCACAGAGGTGAAGTTTATATTCCAGAATTAGATAAATCTTTTATCAGTCATCCAAATTTTAAGGTTTTTGCCGCTCAAAATCCCCAATTGCAAGGTGGTGGAAGAAAAGGTTTACCAAAGTCATTTATTAATCGATTCAGTGTGGTTTATGTTGATATGTTAAAAGAAAAAGATCTAAAACTCATCGCTTATCATCTTTATCCTTCTTTAGATAAGTCTATGTGCGATAAAATAATATCATTCATGTCCATTCTCGAGGAAGAAGTTGTTATTAGAAAGAAATGGGGATCTTCAGGTTCACCTTGGGAGTTTAACTTAAGAGATACTTTGCGTTGGTTATCTCTCGTTAAAACACCAGGATTGACAAATACTGTTGATCCGGCAGATTTTTTCGACTTAGTTATTCGCCAAAGATTTAGAACAGAAAAAGATAAAAGACACGCAGATGATTTGTTTGAGTCAATATTTGGTGAGATAAAGAAAAAGGATCCCTACTATTTAATACAAAACAATTATATTCAATGTCAAAATGCTTTATTATATAGAAATAATTTAGTACAATATCGATCAGATTCGAAATTATATTCTCTTCAATGCAATACTCCTATTCTGGAAACAATATTTCGTTGTATCCAGCAGGCTTCACCTTTGATTCTTGTAGGTGCTTCTGGTTCTGGAAAATCATCATTAGTTAAATTTGCTGCAGATGTTATTGGAGCAAAAGTTTATGAATTTTCCATGAATAGTGATATTGATAGTATGGATATTCTAGGTGGATATGAACAAGCAGATTATACAAGAACATTTTCTAGATATTCGTCAGAATTAATTGAATTTTTGTATAAGCTTATTTCAGTGAATTCACAATTAGCCAGTAACGAGTGTAACATAATTGTTCAGATATCCACAAAATTAGTGAAAATGTTAAGTGATAAAACTCTTTCATTAGATAACATAAATACTATTTTATCTGATTTGGAAGATCTAAATAAGGTCATACAGAACGAAGAATGTCTAGCATTAATACACCGTGTTAAAGCTATTGCTCAATCTATAAAATCAGATGAAATAAATACTAATTTTGAATGGTTTGATGGCCTCTTGGTTGAAGCTGTCGAAAAAGGTTATTGGTTGATATTAGATAATGCTAATTTATGTAGTCCTTCAGTATTGGATAGATTGAACTCTTTACTTGAAACAAATGGTTCATTAATTATCAACGAATGTACGTTGGATGATGGTTCTCCAAGAATAATTAAAACCCATTCAAATTTTAGACTATTTTTAACATCAGATCCAAAGTACGGTGAATTGTCTAGAGCTATGAGAAATAGATCAGTTGAAATTTTTGTTGAACCAATAACTGAAAGAGCAACTTCATATGATAGAAAAATATTAGGTATTCCAGTTTCCAATATAGAAGAAATCTCAATAAATAAGAAAATGGACTCACTGAATATTGTTTCAATGTGCAGGCCATTAATAGCTTTTACTGATCCTAATGACAGTTCTTCGATGCAGACTTCTCTATTTATTGACTTTTATAACGAAATTCTAAAGAGTCAAAATGTGTTTGACACATCCGTTTTCTTACAGTTTATACCAATATCGTTGATTACTCACATTTCTGAGATCTTAGTTTCTGCAACGGACTCACCAGAATTCACTAATTCGTCATTATTTCAGAAAATCCAGAAGCATTTGGAATTTACTCAAGAGTCTGGAATCATAAAAAATATTCAAGGATTGTATAATGAAACATGCAGTCCATCACCATTACTTCCAATCACTGGTTTTGAAGATTTTTCAAACTTTCCCCTTTCTTGTTTAATAAACAATTCAATTTCAGAATTACTAAAGAAAAAGTGGGTCTCTGTAGAATCTTCAGAAATCTCTTATTTATTTGCTACACTGTCATTACTTTCAGATGCTTTTAATTTCATGGATGATTTACATAGAAAATCGAAAATTGCGATTGCTTCTGTGCTTAATCCATTACAACAACTTGCTGCTGTTGCCGTTGGACGTGAACTGAAGAAGGTTCCGAAGCTTAATGTTTATAAATGGTTAATTCACGTTTTGTCTTTTGTTAATGATCAATTTTCTATATCAATTAAAACACAAAATATCCTATCAAATCTAAATTGTTTTAATGGTCTTTTTAGATTAATGGTTTTGTGGAAAGATTTTGTATTTGCATCTATTGAGATGAATCACACTGCAATACGTGTTTATCAGGACAAACTGGTAGAATGGTATGAAAAAGAACATTTTTTATTTGATTCCTCTTTGGTTAAGTCCCTTAATCATTTGATTGTTGATTTCAATAAGGAACTAAAATTATCAAGGGGATCATCGATGTCACTCATATGGAATCACTGCAGGGATTCATATCCCCAAACGGCTATTTCTTGGAGAAATTATGAAAATCTAACACAATTAGCTAAACGATTTGATGAAATTGCATACGAACAATTTCCAGAAAATATTAATAATGTGAATGAATTTAGAAAGATGTTTGTAGATCTCTTTTTTGCTTGTCTTGAAAAAAATGCTGATCCAGAATTTGATGAAATGATGAGTTTGGTGAAGACAAAAGTTGAAAATTTATCAGATATCACAAACTCATTTTTATCAAAAAGATCTCATCCTTTTGCTGATAATTTTGTGGACTTACTTGGTTTTGTGGAATCACAGTATACAGTTGATAGGAAATGTATTCCATTAGATTCTGAAATACTCAGCTTATGTTTATTATCCAATAAACAGACAATTGATCTATTGGATTATAGAAAAACAGAATTATTCAAACCCTATCCAGTTATTATGAAATCATTATGGGGAAGCTCAGGCTCACTGAAGTTACCATTATTTGACGATTCCTTTTTCAAGTCCACAATGACTTTGGTATCAGATGTAAAAAAAACGGAAGGTGGAAACATCGAGCAAACACTATTTGATTTGAAACTTTTTATCTCTCAACTGATCAAACATTCACCTGAGGTATTGGCAGATCATATATCGTATTTTGCTACTATTTTATATGAATGGATAAATTTCATTAGTTCGATTCATATTGATCTCTTGGACTCGGTTGAAACGAAAACTCTTGCAGAGAAATGTTTTAAAGACTCTACAGAATCATCTTTAAAATCGTATTGCGAAATTTTTATGTTAGCTGGTCATACAGCTTACTGTGAAATATTTGAAACTTTCTTCATTCCATCATTAAATATATTAAGAAAACCAGCCGAGAGAGATGTTGTTGGAAAGAGTTTCTTTCTAGCATCATGTGGTTTTATAATGCTATACATGCCAGACTCAGCCTATGATCCAGCTGCTGTTGATCATATTTTATACAGCGATTTTGTCAAGTTACAAGGATTGATCACTGATATTAAAGAATCTTTTATAAGAAGTAGAAAAATATATTTTGGTGATAGTAGTATTACTGCCGAAAAATATCTCCCTATTATTAAGGAAGATAATATCAATAAAGTTCCTAGGGTTTTCCGTGATTCACATTGTCCAGAGCAACTATTTGATGAGTGGCACTTGTTTTTTAGCTCTTATATTGATAGAACTCACATAGAATTTTTATTGGAAACAGCAACTAAAGTTAATGATAAGGCTCAATCTCAAATTCAAAATTTTATTGAAAATGCATCAAGCTTTGTCCTTCGTTTGAAGGAAAATTATTTAAAATTTTCTGATTTGAATGATATTTTAACGGGTTTCATATATGGCTTGAAACTTGGATTAACTATGATACATGATTCGTGCAACAATAGTATTATTTCTGTTCCATCATCTTTATGGACATCAGATGCTGCTAAAATTTATTCACCCGTTGAAATCAGCAAACTATTTGAAAATACTCAAAAAGCGGTCAAAAATGTCTCCGTGAACGATTTCAATGTTGAAAATATTTACTCCTATTTGTTAACTATTTCAAACATCTTCTCTGATACGTCATGTAACTACGATTCTGATACATTTAATAAAATTCTCATGGCTTTATATTATCGTTGGTCTTTAAGATTACTCAAACAACAAGAAAAGGAATCAGCTGATAATGGACTCTACAAATTTTCAGACCCTACAATGGATGCCGAAGCTGACTTTAGAAAGCTTTTTCCTGATTCAGATCAAATAATTGATATAAATGTATCAGATGATGTTACCTCCGAAGATAATTTTGAATCTGTATATTTCAATATTGCAAAAGCGTATATGATAAAATTTAATTTCAATATGACTACATCTTTTAATGAAGTGGCTAAATCTTCTATTATTGCATTTAACTCTCTAAAAAAAATTAACTCTGTCACAGGGTCAAGTAAGAATACAGGTTCGATTTTAACATTTATTTTGTCATTGTTACATGATTCTTATATTCAATTTACCAAAACAAAATCTTCATCTGAAATTGATTTCTACAATGGTTACGACTTTGCTGAAACGAGAAAGGCTGGTAGTATAATTAGAAAATTGCAAGTTTCTGTTCATGAGTTATTGAAAAAATGGCCAGAACATGCTACTTTATCTGAATTGTTTAGAATATGTACGGAGTTCTTGCAATATTCTTCTTCTACTCCAATTTTCAGATTACTTGCAAAAGTTGAACAAATTTTTACGTTTATTGCTGAATGGGAAAAATATGCTCATTCGGGTGTTTCGTTAGGTCAACATTACAAGTCTATTTCTGGTTTGATTGTTTCCTGGAGACAATTGGAATTGGCATCTTGGAAACAAGTCTTTATCAATGAAGAGAAACAGGTAGAAAAACGCATTGGTAAGTGGTGGTTTCATCTTTTTGAAACTATCGTATTACCTGTAATGAATAACGAAATTTTTGACGAAGAGATTGAAATAAAAATAATTAGTGCAATTAATATATTCTTATCACAATCAGCATATGGAGAATTCCGTAACAGGTTGAATCTTCTTGGATCATTTGCAGTACATATCAAAAAAATGATTCCCGATGCAACCATTCATCATTCTTTGCATAATATTATTTCATTTTATAGACAATTCTTGAATATAGTTGAAGATGCAATCTTATCAACTAAGAAAGATCTCGAAAAGAAAGTTAATGAAATTATACTATTGGCAAGTTGGAAAGATGTTAATATTGACGCATTAAAGCAAAGTTCTCACCGTTCGCATCACAATTTATATAAAGTCATCAGAAAGTATCGTGATTGTTTGGTAAAACCAATAAAACCTTTGGTTGAAAATGGCTTGTCTGTATCAGTAAAGACCGTGGCACAATCTCCAGAATTGAATAAAAATTTAATCAGATTACCTGATAAAATTTCAGAAGTTAATAAGTTATGTTCAGAAATTGGCACATGGAATGAACGAAATTCCAGAATGAAGAATATTTTGCAAGTCGAGAAGAATATGAATGTTTATTTAACCAGTATTGAAAGCGTTAAATTTAGAAGTCTTCATGAATTTGCCAAGAATATAATTGAGCAATCTGAAAATCTCAAAAAGGAGACCCCTAAAGAATTCACTAAAGAAAACAAGAAAATTATTGGTTCATTGAAAAATGAGAAGCATAAAGTTTTAAGTGACACAATAAAAAGCTTAAGAGAGATGGGATTGAAACTACACAAAACTCAAAAAATTCAAAAATCCTTACCATCGGTAACAGCAATTCTTGCTACATCATTATCTTTAGATGACACTTCATTTTCTGGTTGTGATGTATTTTATTTCCGAATTTTAGATTTACTTCCAAAATTGAGGGTTTCTGTTTCTGAAGTTCACCCAGATATTTCATCTTCAGATGCTGAAAAATGTCTCGCCGCTGCAGAAAACCTAATCTATAATTTAACCTTGGATAGAACAGTATTTGTTAAATTCAGCAAATTTAACTCTTCCTTAAAGGAAATATTATCAAATCTAAATAGATTTTCAATAGAAAATACAAATAAAATTTTACCTCTTTCAAAACTCAACAACCTGCAATTTGTAACTGAACAAGCTTCAAGCTTTGTCAATCAATTTCCTAAAATCTTAGAATATGCTATAGAATCACTGTTCAATGCCTCAGACTTTAGTAAAGAATCGTATGATTCATCTATTTTCACTGATGCTCAGAAAGACATTAAAAAATTCATCTTCAATTCATTCAAAGTATTAGGTTCTGATGACCTAAAGAAAATCGATGAATTACATAATTTCTACTTAACATTCAAAACTAATATATCATTGTGGAAGACAAAATACTATAGTGTAGCATTTGTTGCTGATTTTGTAGAAGAATGGCTTGCAATCCAAAATTTTGACTTTTGTTATATTAAAGAAACAAAAAACGAAAGCTACAATGTTGATAACTTGGAGAAATCATTCCGTGAATTGTTTAATTCAATTTTAGTGTCGGTTCAAAGAATTTTCAAATACAATGCTGAAGCTGATAATGATGACGAAAATAACGAATATTCTAATTGGTTAATTTCTACTAGAAAACGATTAAACAAATTTGCTGATTTACTTTATCCTGTTTCGATGTTAAAGAAATTTAATAAATGTATTACAATTTTACAAAACATAGAATTTACTGAACATGAAAGTTTATTAGCATCTGCATTAATTGAGCATATATCGCCTATAATTCAACATTATTTCAATCTTGTTCAAATTGTTGAATATAAATTGAAATGCCATTATATTGACGTTTCTAAAGGAACTTTTGAATTAGCTACTATATTACACAATATCTGTACAAAAGGTTTCTGTCAACCTGAACCTCCAAGTGATGAAAAGGAGGATAACAATTTGAAAGAAGGTACTGGCTTAGGTGGTGGTGAAGGTGCACAAAATAATTCCAATGATGTTGAAGATGATGAAGATCTTAGTGAACAAGCTCAACAACCAAATGAAGATAAGGACAAGGACCAAAATGATGAGGATGAAAATGAGGATGCTGTTGATATTGAAGGTGATATGGCTGGTGATTTAGAAAATGCATCTGATCAAGAAAAGGATGAGAATGAAGAAGAAGATAAAGAAGAAGAAGAAGATTTGGACGAAGAAATTGACAATTTGGATGATATGGATCCAAACGCTGTTGATGATAAAATGTGGGATGAAGAGGCATCCTCAAATTCAAAAGAAAAAGAATCTGAAGAAATGCCTGATAATAAGGATCAGAATAACGAGATGCAAGCAATGGAGGAAGAATATGAAGATAACAAAAATGATAATAAGGATAATGAGAATAAACATGAAGATCAAGAGTCTCCTGTTGATGATCAAGAGGAGAAAGAGGAAAATGATGACGAAGGAGAGAATGAGGAAGATGTCGGTGAGCAGGAAGATGAAGTTAAAAATGAAGAGAATGATCAATTTGATAACATTGCACCAGAAGCCGATGCACTTGAACTACCAGAGGATATGAATTTGGATTCAGGTGGTGAGGATTCGGGAGATGAAGAAGAAAATTCTGATATATTTGATGATAATTTGGATGACGATACTGAAATGAAAGATGAAGAAAATAATGAAGATCGCGAAGAGAATGTCGATGTTGAGATGGATAAGGAAGAGCCGGAAGGAGATGAAGAGAATGGTGAAGTAGAAGGCACTCCTGCTGATGATGAAGAAGAAGAAGATGATGTCAATTCCAATAAATCAGAAGATGAAGAGACTGAAAATGGTATGGATATTGATGAGGAAATAAATGAGAATGTCAGAGATGAAAATTTCGATGATGAGCTTAAGGAAGGAGATAAGGAAGAAAATGAAGAAAAAGCAAACAAAGACGATTCTAAGGATGAAGTTGAAGGATTAGATGGTACTGAAACTGGTACCAATGATATTGATGATGAAACAGCGGTAAAACAACAATCAGGTTCCAAATCTGAAGGTGCCGATGCCGATGCTGAAGAAGAAAATGAAAATGTTGGTGCTTGTAATGGTGGTGCTGATTTCCAAGAGAAAGAGAACGATGAAAATAATGAAAACAAAGAAGAAGCGGAAAATGAAGTATCCAGGAATGAAGCTGCAGAATCTATGAAACAATTGGGTGATTCTCTTAAGGAATTTCATAGAAGAAGACAGGAAATCAAAGAAGTCACTGATGAAGATCTAGTTGATCAAAAATCTGGTGAACGTCCAGATGAATTTCAACATTTAGAGGGGGATAATGCTGAAAATGATACACAAGCCTTAGGTGCAGCAAATAAAGATCAAATTCAATCTATCAATGATGACATGGCAATTGACGATGATGAAGATGATGAAAATATAGTTAATAACGAGGAATTAGACGAATCCAAACAAGATAATGAAAAGTTCAAAGATGAGAAGTTTGATGAAGAAGATGTTGAAATGAAAGATGCAAATGTGAACGAAGATGATTTTGCAGGAGAGAAGCGTTCCGGTTTTATGAATGAAAGAAAGACTGATTTGAATGAAATTCCAACAAATTTAAATATGGATATTGACTCAGATGATTCAGAAGAAGAAGGAGAAGAGAGTAGCGATGATTATAATAGTCAAAGAGATAATATTGACCGTCAAGATAAGGATACTCTAAGAGATTACGAAGAGGCAGAAGAATTATGGAAAAAGGCAGATGAAGAAACTCGTGATTTAACATCATCATTATGTGAACAATTAAGACTTATTTTAGAACCAACATTATCAACGAAATTAAAGGGTGATTACAAGACAGGTAAGAGATTAAATATGAAAAGAATTATTCCATATATTGCTTCTCAATTTAGAAAAGATAAGATTTGGATGAGAAGAACTAAACCAAGTAAAAGACAATATCAAATTATGATTTCATTAGATGATTCTAAGTCCATGGCTGAATCACATGCAGTTGATATTGCATTTGAAAGTGTGGCATTAGTCTCTAAAGCTTTATCTCAACTTGAATCAGGTCAATTATCAATAATGAAGTTTGGTACTAATTCTGAAGTTGTTCATCCATTTGAGAAACAATTTGGTAGTAATTCAGGTATTAATGTGTTTAGAGAATTCAAATTTGATGACACTAGAACTGATATCAAAAAGCTAGTTTCGAAATCATTAAAAGTTTTCAATGAAGCTAGATCAATGGGTGATTCAGATTTATGGCAATTAGAAATTGTTATATCTGATGGAGTTTGTGAAAATCATGAAACAATTCAAAGATTAGTTAGAAAGGCAAGAGAAGAGAAAGTTATGATTGTCTTTGTTATAATTGATGGTTTAAATAGTAATGAATCTATTCTTGATATGAGTCAAGCTAATTATGTCATGGATGAAAATAATAAAATGAAATTACAAGTTTCTAAATATCTTGATACATTCCCATTTGAGTTTTATGTTGTTGTTCATCATATTAATGAGTTACCTGAAATGCTATCATTAATTTTAAGACAATATTTTACTGAATTAGCATCTTCTTAAGAATTCTACTTTTTATTACGATATATATTATTCTATTTTATATTTTTTGAAATAAGTTTATTTATTTTTTATCATTTTATTTTTATATATTATATTAAATATTATTTTTGTTATTATTAATATTATTACTACTTTTAAAATTCCAAAAGGAAGGAATAATAAGTTTAAAGAATTATATTTCCTTTCTTTTTATTTCTAAATTACTGATATTGTATTATTTGGTTCAATATATCAACCGGAAGTAATAACAGCTTTTCAAGATATAGTTACTAAATAAATGCATGATAACAATGCTATATTAATATATATATATATATATATATTATATATTATATATGCGCCATATAAAAACCATTACATATTTGTGAATTAACTGTATTATTTTTTTATTTTGCACACTCCATTTTTACTTTTCATTGATCAATTTTTTTCTTCTCACATTTACTTTTTGCAATTTCTCTTTTGCTTACCATTAGAAGGCAGGCAGTTTATAAAAAAAAAAATGCTAGTTAAAGGACAATTAGTAACAGAACGGGATGTAAAATTTTTTTAAGGAAAGTTATAGCGAATTTTCAACTTATGTACTTCAAAGGGGATGGTTGCCGTAAAAGGAATTGTGTGTCATAAAAATTTGTCAAAAACAAATCACCTTATTTCAAGTGTGGAAATTGAAAGCGAAAAAATACCCATCAAAGACGCGGCCCGAGAAGTTCTCTCCGAAAACAGACTCCGTGCCGCCCTGGCTTTCCCTCGAGAGTAACGCGGAAAGTGAAAAAATTTCCTGTTTGGGAAAGTCGGTAAGGAAGAAAAAAAAAATAGTGCCTTGACTCAACTTAACGACAATAAGCGGAACAATTCCTCATTTTCCAGCTAAACTTAACTAAAACAGTAAAAACTATTATTAATTGAAACAAACATCAATAAATAATAATGTTTACCAAGATGGTCTTGAATAAATGAAAAAGAAAAATGAAAAGAAAAAACTTTTCTTTTCAACTTCTTCAACTGGGTTCCTCTTCTTTTTTGTTTTCCATTTTTAAAATTATCCCAAAATTCCAATTCATTTTACAGATTACTTAAACAATAGATAGACTAATATGGCTAATTATCGTGATTATCAAAAAATTATCAGATTATCCTCAAATGGATCTAACTCAAGTAGAAATCTTAAAGCAGATTCACAAAATCAAATAACTGCTACAATCGGTTCAAATAACAATATTACACCATCATGTAATACAAAATCAAAGTGTTCACATTCAATAGTTAAAGAAAAGAAAAAAATCACAAGAACCAAAACTGGATGTTTTTGCTGTAGAAAAAGAAAGAAGAAATGTGACGAAAGAAAACCAGCTTGTTCTGGTTGTTTGAGAAATAATTTAGAATGTATATATCCAAATTTAAATGAATTAAAGAAAAATTCCAATACATCACAATCTTCAAGTTCAAAATCACCAACTTTAACAACAACAAGTTCAAGAAAGATGAAAAAACTTTCTAAAATTCAAGATAATTTTGCTGTTACTGTATTGGCTGAAATGAAATCAAATTCATTAATACAGGCACCTTTATCACCAACTAATACTTTAAAAGTACCTGAAATGTGTTCTCCTCGTTCTAGCAATTCATCAACTGCACATTCAAGTGATATTGAATCACCAATTGGATCACCAACTTTACTACCTTATCAATATACCCTATCATCCAACAATTCTAAAATACCATTTCTCAGTATTAATAATGTTAACAATAACGACAATAGTAACATCATTAATATAAATTCAAAAAGATCATTAATGCTTGAAATGACATCAAAACCATCAAGACATATTTCTGTTAAAAGTTTACTAAACTAAACTAAAATATCTTTATTTGATTTATAATTTTTTATTACTATACTTGAAATTTTTGCTTGATACCTGCATTCATTATTTTTGTTATATTTACTTGTTGGATTATTTATTTATTAGCTTTGTTCTCATATTTTTTCACGCTCAGTATTTACTACTTGCTTTATTTTGTTCTTTTTTTAACATTTGTACTTTTATAACTTTTATAACGACACTTTAATTAAAAACCTCTTTGATAAATTAAACAATAAAAAAACTAAATACTAAATTAACTTCCTTTCTCACATTTGGAGAATTGAATCACATAAAATCAAAATTTAAGGAACTACAATATTAGAAAATATCGATCACATTAATTAAAAAGTTAAAAAAAAGGACTTTATACAAAACTTATAATTAGCAGGAAATCTTAAATTAGATATACAATTCCATATTACAACAATTAAACTAATATTTAATACTAAAATTATCCAGTTTTCTTCTTTTTGTAATCAGCTAAACTAAATTTCTTGACTACTTTTGGTTTTTCTTCACTTTCTACTCTATTTCCGCCAGCTATATTTAAATCTTTTGAAATACCTGTGTTTGATTCTATTGAAGCTGCATTATTTAATTTTTGTAATATTTTAGAATTAAGTTCAATGGGTGTAGGCATAGAATCAATTTCATCCTTACTCTCCTTCTCTATTTTTTTCTCATCATTTATTCTTTTGATAGCTTCTGTATTTTGATAATATTTCTTTATAAGCTCAAATTGCTTTGGTAGTATATGGAGATTATAAACTGTATTTTTTAATTTATGTTTAAATTTGAAATTTATACCACTATCGTTATTCAAAATTATTTCCTTATTACTATCGTTTGTATTATTAATATCTTTATTAAAATTTCTAAAATTATTGGAATATTCATCACCATTTAAAACATTACCAGTAATGTCATCAGTTGAATAATTCATTTCATTATTATGACTATCATCCATTAAATCATTTATACTGTCATTATTTTCATTATTATTACTAATCTTATTAATCTTATTATGGGTGTTAAAATCGTTATTCTCATTTATATTATTGATATTCTCATTATAATCATTATCAGAAAGTAAATTTTTTATAATAAAACCATTACGTTCTTCGAATCTTTCTTGAATGGGAACGTATTTTTGATTTGGCGTTGGTGATAAATGATTAATATTATTCTTTCTGGTATTTCTTTGTAAATAAGCAGATGATTTTTTAACTTTATTTATAATACAATCTGGAGATGAATTACTACATGCACAATCTGTTAGCTCCAATATACCTTGAATTGAATTAATTAAAACAGTTTTCATTTCATTATCCAAACTTTCAAATGTTTTTGTACCTTCAATTAAATTTAAAATTGGATGTTCACTATCCCATTCCCAAGATAATGTCAATTCATGATCTATTTTAATCTCTCTTTTACTAAATAAACCAAATGAAATTTCATTTTTATTAATTATAATTGTTTTAATTTCACAATTTGGTTTACATGATTTTCTAATAAATCTTGTAAAATTTCCAAGTCCACGTTGATCAATTGCAATTGGTAAAATAGGATGAAAGAAAACGTTTGGCTTTGAACAACCTAATAACCAATATTTATTCATTTTTTCACAAATATAATTTTCTTTGGTATTTACCTCTCCTGAAAGAACAGTTATTAATGAATTATCTTTAATATTTTTGGTTGTATATAAACCAAGTTTTGAAATACCTGTAAATTTCACTTTAGAATTTTCATTTGCACTTTTAATATTAAAATTATGATTGTTAGAATTTAAAATTTTATTTAAATTTGATTTATCAAGTTTTATCACTTGTTTATTCTTTTTCAATATATCTGGTAATTGATTAAATAATGATTTAATTGCAGAACTTTGAAATACAAAATAATTAATTGGATAATATAATGTATTATATTTATTTATACCAATTGAATCATTTGAATTATCATCAATTTTTTTCTTTTTGAATTGAGGAGTTCCAGTATTTTTATTTGAATTTTTAGTATTTTCATTAGAATAAGGACTTCTCTTTCTCTTACTTTTTTCTTCTTTTAAATAATTTTCTTGCAATTTTTTAGCTCTTGCTGCATCAACATGTAAATCTTTATTACATAAATTACATTGAAAATCATCAGGAGTGTCATTAATAGATTCAAATCCCATACAAACAAGATGTTGCCATCTAAAACATTTATCACATTGAATTGTTAAACCATCATCATGATCATATCCACATATACAACTAATGATGCCAGAATCAGGTCCAACAGCATATGGTGGAGGTTTATCATCATCAATTTTATCAATATCAGTATTAGTTTTAGAAATTTCTTTTATTTTCGATTTATCTTTTGTCTTTTCTTTCTTATTTGTAATTATTGTTTCATCTTTAGCCTTGATATTAATATTTTTATCATTAACTTTTTCAATCTTGATGATTTTTTTATCAGATATATTTTCCTTTATTTTAACTTTATTTTCTTTATTTAATCCATTAAAAGTTTCACTATTATTATTATTATTATTATTATTATTATTATTATTATTATCTTCTATAATATTTTCTTTAATCTTTTTATTAAGATCTATTGGATCAGCTAGTTCAAATTTTAAATTATTCCGTATTTCTTTATGATCCTCATTTGACTTTCTAATAATTGGTAATGGAGTTGCAGCAGCAGCAGCTAATGCTGCCGCTGCTACTATTGCTTTATTTGAACTATTACCACTATTACCAGTTGCTAAAGCAGCAGCTGCTGGACCTGGTGATCTTGAAACTTGATCAATTCTAATATTATTTGTATTTGTAGTTGATGAACCACCTCTTTGCATTTGAAATGATGATGATGAACCTGATATAATATTTGAATTTAAAGTTGCATTTGCAAATATTGGTGATTTAATTAAATTTGAATTTTTTAAATTATTAGATTGGGGTTTAAGTAATGACTCTGAATTTGTTTCAACTTGTGACTTTGCCTGTGTTGAAAAAAGCATTAACAAATCAACAGCTTCATTATCAGTTGATTCTTGTTGTTTTGATTCAATATTTGGTTTTAAATTAGACATTTTATGTTTTCTTTTTTGCTTTTATCGATAAAAAAAAATTTTATAAATTAGATATTAGACTATTGTATGAAAATGCTATTATACACTAAATTTCCTTTTTTTTCTCTTCTTTTTTTTTGAATTTAATTCCACCGTATTTTCTTTTATCTTACTTTTCTAATAAATAATATAAAATGATCTATAAGGAAAATACACAACAAACCAGGGAAGTTTGATTTGTATGAGATATTATTCCAATAGAATAATTTGGAAAAAGAATGATTTATAATTTACAATTCTTTTATGATGAAAAGCAAGAAACATGCAGTTTTTCCTTATTTTTTGCTAAACGATATAGAAAATCAAAATAAATTTGGTACGATTTAAACGATTTAAACGATTTAAACGAATTTTTCAATTTGTTAGGAAAAAAAAAAAATTATTTCCGTCGATCGACTTTAACTGCTATTTCATTTCTATATGCAAGTTTTTTTTCTTTTTTGGACTAAACATCAGTACACCAATTACTTATTAATAAATTTTTATTTTATTTTATTTAATGATTTTATATTTTTTTTTCTTTTGGATGGATTCAACGGAATTTGATCATCATGAATTATTTATTTTTTATTATTTTTTATATTTTGAGTATTATAATTATTGATATCATAACTCTTTGACTATATATATATATATATATATATATATATCTATCTATAAATACATATCTTAATATAAAAGATGGCACATAGATTATTAGCACAAGTTATTGTCACAGGGGCAAAAGTTTTCGGTAGAGCATTTACTGAAGCTTATAAAGAAGCAGCTGCAGCTACAACAGCTCAACAACAACAAAAAGGAGGTAAAGGAAGTGCAACCAAATCAAATTCTACATCAAGAGATATCGATATATCATTAGATGAATCATGTAAAATTTTAGATGTTGATCTTAGTGGGTTAACTCTTGATAAAGCTCAAAAGAAATATGATTACTTATTTGATATTAATTCAAAAGAGAAAGGTGGTTCATTTTATGTTCAATCAAAAGTTTATAGAGCAATGGAAAGAATTAAGAATGAAATGCAATATTTAGAAGAATTTCAAAAGGCAAATGAAAAGGAGAAAAGTACGGGAATGAATAATGAAAATACAAAATCTAATAATAATTCAAATTCAACGTAATAATTATAATAATTATAATAATTACTTATTGTTTTATAATAATAAAACTCTTTTATATATAACGTTTAATATATAAGTCATATAATTTTCTTTTAAAGAAAAACTGTACATAAATAAAAATTACTATTATTAATACTATAATTATAATATTTAATTTACGAAATTATAACATTTTTTAAAAAAAAAGAAAAAGAAAAAGAAAAAAGAAAAAAGTTTTACTTCAAGTACAACAAATGTTGGAATACAATTAGTCGGATGAATGAATGATCAAATTATTAAAAATAATTCAACCTAAAAACTCATACATCTAATTAGGTCTCAAACTAACGCAATCCAATCAATCTAAGAACCCGAAACGAAATGAGAGCCGTGGCCGGAGTGTTAATCCAGTCGACAAACATTTAGCTGACTTTGATGATGATCGGTATGCCCTAAGACAGCAACAACGGCTGAATGATCAACTATCAAATGGTTCTATAATTGGAGGGTACGAATACCCTCC
Organism: Pichia deserticola; assembly: GCA_030570135.1. Classification (NCBI taxonomy): domain Eukaryota; kingdom Fungi; phylum Ascomycota; class Pichiomycetes; order Pichiales; family Pichiaceae; genus Pichia; species Pichia deserticola. The sequence goes on along the minus strand of JAJLVB010000049.1, from coordinate 47,785 downwards.
AGAAATTATACTATAGTATAACCTCTACTGATGTGGATTCATGAAAGAGATCAAGAATTACATGAGCCTTTCAATATTTAGTTGAGTTTTAGAAAAAGAGGTGGGGATTGCTCTCCTTTTATACGCATAAATAAATTTAATAAATTTTCATTGATTAAATTTATTTCACTTTTTTTTCTTTTCTTGCTAGCTTTCTCTCTCTCTCTCTTCTTAAAAATGCGGGTTTCTTGTACTATTTAATAAATTATATATCTAAATACTTTTTATACACCAATCATGGTGAAAAGTTGATTTTCTTGATCTTCAGCATCACCAAGTTGAACAACAGTTCCTATCTTAGGAAGTTCAGACACTATTTTATCTACGGCTTTTAGTTCTTCCTTCATTTTCCTCTCTTCAGCTTGAGTAACATGATAAACAGGTCTGTAGAATTTTTTATTAAAATTATCATAATCATAAATATTCTTTGATTCTTCCTTAAATTGTTTAAGCTTTTCCTTATTAACTTTTTTTTGTAATTCACTTACTTCTTCATCATCTGATAAATTATCAAACACTTTATTTTCATTATCTCTATCTTGAAATACAACTTTACCATCTTTAATAGTCATATCAACAACTGTATTACCTCTACCTCCACGATTTTTTTCATTTTCTTCCATTATTTTATGTTGCTTTTGTTGTCTCTTTAATTGTAATGCTCTCTCTAATGGTGATGCCCAAAGATTACCACCTCCAGTTGGTAATTCAAAATCAGCTGCATTATCAATAATTTTAGTACGTTCAGCTCCATTGTCTTGAAAATTTAATAACATAGCTAATCTCTCCTCTGCCTTAATTAAATCTGCATCTTTTTTATGAATTTTCTTATAATATTCAATTTCTTTCCTATTCATATCAATTAATTCTTGTTCTTCCTTTTTTGCTTTTCTTTCCTCTCTTTCATGCTTTCTACTCTCTTCAATTTGATTATATAATTGTTCTTGAATTTTAAAATTATTTTGACCAGGTGTATTCAATGTAACTTTAATAACATTTTTTTTCTTATTTTTAGTTTTATTATTATTAGAATTAATATTATTAATTTTATTCTTTTCATTAGAATTTTCTAATTCTTCCCTTTCCCTATTGAGTATATCCTTTATCTCCATTTTTTCATCATTAGACATTAAAGATTTACCACAAAATGAACAAGGTTGTAAACCTTCTTTTACACATATAATCTTACCACAATTTAAACAATTAGGATACATTTCAAATAATGGATGTCTTGTTGCATTACAATTACAAACTTTAATATCTCTAGAATTTTCATTCTTATCTAATAATTCTAATTCGAGTAAAACATCATCTAAATCTTGAATATTTTCTAATTTCTTTTTAACTTCTTTTTTCTTACTATTTTGAACTTTAACTGTATTAGGTTTTAAATCAAACATTTCAGCAGTTGTAACTCCATTCTTACTATTATTTGCAAATCGCCCCTTTGAATAGTTATCATTCTTAACATTACTTAAAGTTTTATTCTTAACTAATCTTATACCAGTCGATTTATTGCCTTTATTTGGTATCTTTATAACAGTTTTAGGTTTAGATTTAATAATTTCATTATTTGAATTAGAATTAATTGATTCTTTTATCGGAGTTTCTTTACTAGATCCAAATAACATATCTCTAAAATCACTGATAAATTCAAAGGTACTATTAGAAGGTCCAAGAATATCAAGAAAATGATTACTTATGGACTCCCTTGTTTTAAAATTTTTAATCGCATATTGTACCATTTCATCAATTGATTCATTATCTAATGGAATTATATTATTTATAGAATCCCGAGCAAATTGTCTAATTTGATTAAGACTATATGATGACATTTTATTGATTTAACTATAATTCTTTGTTTAAAATTAATTCACAGAAGTTAAAATCAAAATGTAAGTAGTCAAAAAAAAAATTTTTGGTAAAATCATGTTTGAAAAATTGAAAGTTCTTTTAAGAAAAAAAAGGCAAACGAACATTTATTTAGCACCGAAAAAAAAAAAAAAAAAAAAAAAAACATAATGTAATATTTATTTTTATCAAATCTTTTTCTAAACAACTTTTCACTTTTCATTTTTATGTTGAAATGCTTAGATGATATAATTAAGTGAAGCAAAAAAAAACAGACTTGATTATTATATGATGATATCAAATGAAGAGATAGAGTTACAGGAGGCTTTGGCTAAGCTTCAAACTCAAATAGAACAACAGAAAGAACTACTTAAGAAGTTAATGGAATCAAAGCAAAATAGAATTCAAGAAGAGACAAAGAAATTAAATCAGATAAAAGTTTTAATAGATCAACAAACCCAGATTGAAAAGAATGAAATGAAATTATTGACTAGTTCGAAAATAACCAAACCTAAACATTCCAGAAAGAACAAGGGAAATAATGAAATAATGAATAAACAAGAAAACCAATTAGGATTTATATTAACAGAAGTTGATAAAAATCCAATAACTAACCCCTCAGTAAGTGTAGAACCTGTAAAAATGACTAAATTTGCAAGAAAAATATTAGCAAATAGGAGAAACTTTTATTATAAAAATAGGAAATTTTTTCATGGTTATAAGTTCGTTCTAACAAATGATGAAAAAAAATTGTTAATTGTCTCAACGGCACATGAAATAACTGGGAAACCATTAGAAAATGCCAATATGCTACCTGTTTCTATTACTTTGTCTGATAAAAGTTATATAAAGTCTGCACAAGGAAATTATTATTTAGAAGGTCTTACTAAAAAGTATGTATGAATTAATTCAAGTTTATTTATTATTTTATTTTTTTTAGAAAAAAAAAAATTTATTAAAAATACTAACAAAATATTAATATTTTTGGTTATAAACTTAATTATTATTTATTATCACTACTATTACTATTATTATTAATTAATTAAATTATAGAACAATTAAACGTTTAAATTATAATAACTCAAAAACAACAGAAAAATGTGTTTTCCATACGAAAACTGGTAATTGTACAAATGTCACTTGCAATTTTAAGCATGATCCTGAAAAAATTACATTATGTCCAGTATTACAAAGTACAAAGACAAAATGCTTAAATAAAATATGTCATTATTCTCATAAACCTTCACAATTTAACTCACCAAGTTGTATTTATTTTCAAGAAAATAGATGTACTAATAAAAATTGTATATTTACACATAAAAAGGAAAATAAATCAGCTCCAATTTGTAGAGAGTTTTCACATTTAGGATATTGTGAAGAAGGCTTAAAATGCAAATTTACTCATAATTTACAATGTCCTGATTTAAAAGAATATGGACGTTGTTTACTTGGGAAAGCATGTACATGTTATCATAACTCTGAATTTCTTAATTCGATTCAAAAAATTGATAAAAAACTTCCAGCCAGGAGTATAAGAAATGAAGATAATGATCGTGTTATCCAAATTGTCTATGATGATGAAAAATCATTCAATAATGTGAAATCATCGCAATGGGGGGTTAAAAGTGATGGGATTAAGAATAATGATATTCAAAATGAGAGTGATTCGGATGATGATAATGTTGAGTTTATAGTTGGACCAGTTGGTCATGTATTCAATGAGAATTCAGACTATATCAAACTCTAACTAGTCTCTGTTTTCATAGTTGTATTAAATTGTAGTTTTAAGATTTTTAGTTGAGAATACTTTTTGTAATTCAGTAAAAATTTAATGCTATATATGTTTTTATAGTTATATAAGTTATTTAATCTATTTTTAAAGATAGTTTAAAATAAGGTCAAAGCAAAGTAATTAAAATTCTGTTTTTATGAAATTCTGATGTATTCTAGATATATATATTTGAATGCTTCAAACGATATTCGTCATCTAATGCATAGTCAATTTCATCAATCAGATCATAATTATTGATGTGGTTTGAATTTTTTATAGATATTTCTGAATCAACAGGCTTGCTGTTTGTGTTGGGATCTTGTAAAAAGGTTGAAACTTTCTCCATTTCAAAAGAAACAAATTCACTGTATATTTTGTCTGTATTATCTTCATCGTTATCATCTTCATCACCATCATCATCATCTTCTTCTTCTTCTTCTTCTTCATCATCATCATCATCATTTTCATCGTCTTCTTCGTCGTCCTCTTCATCTTCATCTTCATCTTCATCGTCCTCTTCATCAATTACTTTTGTTTTTATTTTCTTGTTATTATGATTATTAATATTATTTATATAAAAATTAAGATCATCATCCTCTTTATCATTTTCATTTTCAAGTATATCATCAATATTAGTCAAATCAATTGGATCAAAAGATTTAATTATTTCATTATCGGCATAGTTTAAATTTTTATGATGATTATTTAAACTAAAGGAAATATCATTTTCATCTTGTAAATCTAATATGTTTGAATCATTTGGAAAAATATTTACATAATCTTCAATAGGATCTGAACCTAATTGTAGTAAACTATTATCAATTTCAGAGGTTAAGTTACTTTGATTAGTATTATTATTTTTACTTAAATTATGTATTGGAATTTTGTTTAACAAATTTAATTTATTGTTAACACCTAATCCAGGATGAGATAGTTTAATGTTTTTTGGGGATAAATATATATCAGACTTTTGAAGATTATGATTAATAATTGAAGTATTGCTATTGTTATTGTTATTTTTATTGTTAATGTTGTTGTTATTGTTGTTAGTTATACTATTACCATTATTAGTTAAAGTTGGTAAACCAGCAAAAAGCATTGATCTCTTCATCAATAAATCTTGTGAATTTATTTCATTATTATTATTGATGTTTTTAACATTATTAAAATAATTATTATTAATATTGTTATTATTATTATTATTATTATTATTATTGTTATTATTATTATTATTATTAGAATTAATTAAATTTTTGTTTCCATTTAATAATAGATTAGTATTTGAAGTTTCATTTTCTTTTTGATTTTCAATATATATCATTGAATCTGCAAAATAAGGTGAATTTAATAAATTAAAAGCAGTTGCTCTTTTATTTGGATCCCAAGTTAAACAAGATTTAATCATTTTAAAAAAATTTCTTTTTTCATAAATATTAAAATCATTTCTTAAAATTGTATTTTCTAATCTATAACCAAAATTTTTTGGGAATATTAAACCTAATTTTAAAGCTAGATCATTTGCATTATCCCAAAAACCACCAAATGGAATTAAAGAATCAAAATTATTATTAATATTTTTATTATTGAAATTATTATTATTATTATTATTATTATATATATTTAAATCTTTTAAAGCTTGTAATTGAAATGATTTATTTGGATTACCTAAAAATTCCATCATTTTACAACATTGATCTAATTCATTTGCACCTGGGAATAAAGGGCAAAAAGTTGCACATTCAACAGCTACGCAACCAAAAGCCCAAATATCAACTGGAAATGAATAAAATCCTTGTCTTAATAAAATTTCTGGAGATCTATACCATCTAGTTGAAACATAAGCAGTAAATGGTTTATCATTTTTTGAATATCTTGCTAAACCATAATCAGCTAATTTAATTATATAAGAATTATTACGTTGATTTAAAGGTATATTTGATCTTGAACCGAAAAAATTTAAATTTTGCATAACTAATATATTTTCAGGTTTAACATCTCTATGAAAGAATAAATTTTTATGAATATGTAAAATTGCACTTAATAATTGTGAAAGTATACTTTTTAAAGTTCTTGGTGAGAATACATTACCTTTCCTCATTTTCATTAATTGATATAAATTTTGATCCATATTTTCCATTACAATATTTAATTTTAAATGAGTTCTATCAATGAAAACATCAATTATTTGAACTAAATTAAAATGAGAATTAACAGAGAAAATAAATTGAATTTCTTTAATATTTGAATAATCATTTATTCTTTTTAATTTTTTATTCATTGTTTTAATTGCAACTAAATCATTACAATATTTAAAATTAATTGAATTAGGTTTAAATAAAGTATTTGGTAAATTATTCATTTCAATTAAAAGTGATTCTAATATACCATTTTTTATTTTAAATAATGAAACATTTCCAAAACTACCTGAGCCTAAATTTGAAATTTTTTGATAACGTGAATTCATTGATTTAACTGGAATTTGAAGTGAATTTGAATTATTATCATAATGATGATAATAGCAATCGATCATGATTGTATGTTAAATTATATATGTTATTGTTGATTTCAAAAGAAGAAGAAGAAAAAGAAGAAGAGAATCTAGTGAAAACAAGACAAAAAGTAATTTACACTAACAATTGCCCCTTTTTAAAAAAAAAAAAAAAAAAAGAAGAGTTTGTTGAGCCTCATTTCAGCATTGTGTCCCTTTTAGGAAGTCAAAGAGATAAGAATTTGCCCTGCAATTTTAACGGTGAACAAGAAAGAAAGAAAAGAAAGAAAGAAAAATGTCTCACTCACTTTTATTCTGAAAGAGTGAGGAAAATTTATATGTATTTATTTATTATATTAATTAATATACTGGCCACGTTTTCTGGATTATATATATAATTTATATTTCTGTATTTTTACCTTTTTTTTTCTTTAATCATTTTATATTTATTTGTAGATATATTAATGGAATATAAGGATATTATCAACAATAAAAATAAACATATGAGTAGTACAAGAGAAGTATCAGAAACACCATCTGAGAATTTTTCTAATTCAACTTCAAGTTATCGAATATTAACAATTCCAAAATTAAAAGAATTACAACGACAAGATAATATTAATAGAATATCAATTATTAAAACATTACAAAAATTTTTAAAAAATGATTTATATACTGATTTTGAGAAGATAATCTTAGATTTAAAACCAAGTGATTGTTCAATTATTGAAAAATTTAGTTTAATTGAAACATTTCCAATTATTAATAATGAAAATATAAATGAAATTACATTATCAACAATTTATATTGAACATCCATTAAGGGAATTTCATAAAAGGTCAATTAATAATAAAAATTTTAAAGATATTAAAAATTTAAATAAAGTTAAAGAACAAATTAATAAAATTGATTCATTACCAATAATTATATTTATAAATGGATTAGGTGGACAATTATCACAATTTGAACCAATTTTACAAGAATTTAGAAATTGTGCAGATATTTATGGTATTGAATTACCTGGATTTGGTAATTCTAAAAGGCCAAGTAGGAATGATTTAAATAAAAATTTAAATTTTTCAAGATTATCCAAATTTTCAAATTTTGAATTAAATAAATTAGAAAATTCATTAAATCAATTAACTAATAAAGAATTTGAAACTGATGAATTAGTTAATATTTTAAATCAAATTTTATTATTTAAATTTCCTAATAGAAATTTTATAATTATTTCACATTCAATGGGATCTCATATTGGTATTAAATTAATTAATAAATTACCAAATAATAAAGTTGATTCAATTATAATGATGTCACCACCAAAATTAAGTAAAAATAATGAAAATAATTTAATTATAAATAGATTAAGTTTTTTTAAAAGAAATTTTTTAAAAATTTGTTATTATTATCCAAGAATTTTTGATTATTATAGATTTTTTGATAGATATGGTGGATTATATTCACATAGTGTTGATAATTATATTTATAGTGAAAAATTAAATAAAGGTACAGATGATGATATTTTGAAAAGGTTAACACAATTTAGATGGAATTTAGATACAGATTCTAATATTTTTTTAAAATATTTATTTGGATTTAAATGTTTAACAAATGATGAAATAATTAAAAGTATTAAAAAATTAAATTGTAAAAAATTATTATTATGTTGTGGAGAATTTGATAAAATTACAAAAATTGAAGATTCAATTGAAATTTTTAATTTAATTAAAGAAGAAATTGAATGTAAATTTGAAATTATACCAAATTGTAATCATTCAATATTTTTAGATAAACCAAATTTAATTTCTGGTATAATTTATAAATTTATTGAAGAATTAAATTTAAATATTAGTTGTACATGGGTATTACAAATTAAATCAATTATATCAGGTGATAAATGGGGTTTAAAAAATATTGAAAAATGGAATAAAGTTGTAACAATTTCAAAACCAATTATTAATCCATTTAATAAATTTAAAGAGAAAAGTTATTTATTAGGTATGAAAACTTTAAGAGGTAGTGATATGATTCATAATCCTATTAAATTTGAGAGAGATCATCCTGAAATTTTTGCAATAATTGATATTGGATCAGATACACCAGCTTATGAACCATTTGATTTTAAAAAAATTAAATATATTAAATTTAAAACAGAGAGTAAAATTATACCTGATAATTTAACAATTGTAAAATTTTTAGAAATTGTTGATAAATTAATGAAGGAAAGGTATAATAATAAACAATTTATTGTAGTTCATTGTCATTATGGACAAAATAGGACAGGATTTTTAATTTGTTGTTATTTAATTGAAAGATTAGGTTGGAGTGTTGATGAAGCGATTAAAGGATTTGAAATTAGTAAACCACCAGGAATTAAACATGTTCATTTTAAGAATGAATTACATTTACGATATAATGAATAAATTATAAGATAAATTATAAGATAAATTATAAGATAAATTATATAATTATTTATATATTAATGAAAATCAATTTCTAGTTAATATATAGATGATGTTTATAATAATTAGTGTATAATGATTAGAAGAAAAAAATATTAAAAAATATTGAAAAAAATATTGAAAAAAATATTGAAAAAAAAAAGTATAAACCACCAAACCGATATGAAGTAAACAAATGAAATGAAATAAAAGGAAAATAAGAGATAGAAAAACAGACACCATGATAAGACCCAAGAAATGAATAATTGATTGATTTATTTATTTATTTATTGATTAGCTAATTAATTAGTAAAATAATAATAAGATAATGATACTGATAATTATAATTATATTCTAAAAGCACTACCAACACTGAAAACACCATAAATTGGTACATCATTTTTTTGATTAATTGTTTGCTTTATTGGTAATAAAAATGGAATTGTCATTGCAACTGATAAATAAGCTAAAGCTACAGCTTTTGAAGAATGTAATTGAAATCTAGAAGCATGCATTATTTGTTTAATAGTTATTGTATAATGTTGTTTGTGGTATATATCTATATATTTTTTTTAGTTGATATTAACGATGTTAAACTAGTATAGTATTTAGAATGTAAACATAATATAACTGAGCCTGATAGTGTCAAAAGAGGAAACCCCTGATAATTTATAGAAAACCGCAACAAAAACAAAAAAAAACAAAAAAAAAAAATCGTTCGAGTTTGAAAAAAATAAAAAATAAAAAATAAATTAATAATATGGCTGTGCAAACTGTGGTGGGACAATTTTAATTTTAATTTTAATTTTAATTTTAATTTTAATTTCCTAAAATGGAAAGGCCGGGACAGCGGTAAATGGTGTGGCTGGTGTGGCTGGTGTGGCTGATGGTTTCGGTCTCTTTTTTTTTTTTACAATCATTCCGTTTTTATACGATAATAGTTATTATATTCACACGATTTTATACAATGAAAATTTTTTTTTTTTTGTTACTTTACTGATTTTCAACGCGTAACAATAATATAAAACACATCACTTATTTATACTTATCACAATTTCTAATATAATATAATATAATATAATATAATATAATATAATATAATATAATATAATATAATATAATCTAAAAACATACTTATCCATTGAAATTTTGAATCTTAAATCAAAATAAAATCGAGATAGAATATGCCCTCTTTGGATATTTCATTAAATACTAATCTTAATATTGAAAATAATAAATCAACACTAATTTCAACTTCATTAGGTTTAACATTAATTGAAATTCAAGGTGATTTAAGTTTACCAAAATTTAAACCAAGTGGTTTAAATTCAACTGAAGAAAATTTATTTAAAAAAGTGAAAATACCAGATTTATTTAATAATAATAATAATAATAATAATAATAATAATGAAATAGATATGGTAAAATTTGGACATTTAGAAATTGATAATTCATCAAAAAAGGCAACTTTATTTATAAGTACAACTCAAAGATTAATAGGAACAATTGAAAAAATTGATCCACCTTTAGGTATTTTAAAAGTAACAAAAAATAATGATAATAATAATGATAATAATGATGATAATAATGATGATAATAATGATGATAATAATCAGTCTTGTCAAATAATAGATATAATAAAGAATAAAATAATCTTCAAAAATAGACCTTTGCCAATAATGTAAATATAAAATATTACGTAACGCGTCGTATAATTTCATTTCCTTTTTTTTTTTTTTTTTCAATTTCATGTATAAAAATTATAATCAATTCTTTCACTTTATCTTATAATCTATATACTATATAATTAATTAATTAATTAATTAATTTAAAATGACATTAAATGTTGATGGTAATATACCACCTTTAAAATCATTATCTTCAATTCGTTTAGTTTCATTTAATATAAATGGTTTTAAAACTTTAAATCATTATCATCCTTGGAATGATTTAAATTCATTAGAGAATATATTTAATTATTTAAATTGTGATATAATTTCATTTCAAGAATTAAAATTACAAAAATCAGATATTACAAGATCAATTGCAGTTGTTAAAAATTTTAATACTTTTATAACAATTCCAAAATTTAAAAAAGGTTATTCAGGTGTTTCAATTTTTATAAAATCTTCAATTAATAATTTAAAAATTTTAAAAATTGAAGAAGGTATAACTGGTTATTTGAAAACTTATTTTAATAAAGATTTAAATTATAGAGATAATTTTAATTTAAATGGTAAATTTAATAGTAATTCAATTGGTGGTTATACTGATAATTTAATTAATAATTTAAATAATGCATTATTAATTGATCAAGATGGTAGATGTTTAATAATTGAATTAAATAATAATTTAATTATAATTGCAGTTTATTGCCCAGCAAATTCATTATTTGATGAAAATTTAGAAAATTTAAGATGTTTATTCTTAGAAACTTTATTTAAAAGAGTTGAAAATTTAGAAAAATTAGGTAAAAATATAATTATAATGGGTGATATTAATATTTGTCCAAGTTTAATTGATAATGATGATTCAATTAATAAAGGTTTAAAAAATAATTCATTAATTTTACCTTTAAAAAAAGAATTAAATAATAAAAATAATAATAATAATTGGTTTGAAAAATTAAATAAAAATTCAGTTTTAAAATTTAAATCAGAAACTTTACCAAGACAAATACTTAATAATTATTTATATGATTATAATGAATTTAATAAATTTGAAAATAATTCAAAAATTTTATTTGATTTAGGTAGATTAAAAAATTTAAATAAATTAAAATTTTATACATGTTGGAATACTTTAAAAAATAATAGACCTTTAAATATTGGTTCAAGAATTGATTTATTTTTATCAACAAAGCAAGTCAAAGATGCATGTGATGATTGTAATATTTGGTCTTTCTTATATGGATCAGATCATTGTCCAATTTATTTAGATTTAGATTTAGATAAATTACCAAAAGCTAAAATAAACCCTTCTTTTAAACCAAATGTTAAAAAATTTGAAGCTGTTAATTATTATGATCTTACAATTACTAAAAGTATAGATTGTTTTTTCAAATCAAATAAAACAGTTAATAATAATAATAATAATAATAATAATAATAATAATAATAATAATAATAATAATAATAATAATAATAATAATAAGAGTCAAGAATTTAAAAGATCCTTATCGGTTCCAGTATATACAAGTAGAAAGAAACAAAAAGGCCAATTAACTTTAAGCTCGTTATTAACTTCTAAATCAAGTTCACAATCACAATCTAACTCAGATATACCATCAAAATCACGAATATCAGATTCTTTATTCGTGCAAGATAGTGATGAAGATGATAATAACAATAATAAAGATAACGAAATTATAGTGGAAAAGCCAAAATTATCAGCAAATACTTTTAATAAATTACTTACCATAAAATCATTTAATTCAGTACCACAATGTCAACATGGCGAACCTTGTGTTTTACGAACTACCAAAAAGGGTGTCAATGCAGGAAGAAAGTTTTGGTGTTGTTCCAAACCATCTCGTACAAGCACGTGGAAAGAGCAAGATGAAGAAAGTGACAATAATAAGAATAATGATAGTAAGACTGATATTAATAATAAAGATGATGATTTCAGTTGTAGTTTCTTTAAATGGGCTCAAAAATAATAAAATAATAAAATAATAAAAAGCGGTCCTCTCGTTATAAATTTTTTATTTTCTTAACATTATTTTTTCATTTTTTTTATTTTTTCATTTTTTTTTTACTTTCTTTTACTTTCTTTTACTTTCTTTTACTTTCTTTTACTTTCTTTCTTTCACTTTCTTTCTTTCACTTTACTTCATATTCTCCTTTGATCACCAATCCTTGGAATTACACTAAAATAATGGCTTCAGAAGATCCAAAAATTTCCCCAGAAACTTTCAAAGAAGTGATACCAATAGATCCAGGTAAAGGTGCTAGAGTTAGTGGTAAGAATTGGAAAACTGAAAAGAAAGCATTTAGAATTAAATCTTTAGGTGCAAATTCTTCATGGCAACAAAAACAAGAACAAAGATTTAAAGAAAAAGAAATAAAGGCAAGATTAAAAAAATTACAAGATGAAAAGATAGCTGCAAAGAAAGCTAGAATTGATAAAATAAAGGAAAGACGTGAAAAGAAAGCTGAACAAGAAAGATATGAAAGATTAGCAACTGTTATGCATGCTAAAAGAGTTGAAAGGTTAAAGAGAAGAGAGAAAAGAAACAAATTATTAAAAGAACGTTAGTTGAAAATGATAATTATTCAAATTAATTAAACTTTTATTACTAAATTAAATTAAATGGTTTTATATATTTACTTGTATAATAATAATAAATAATAAATTAACATATTTTTTCAAATTTTGTTTACTTTAAAAGAAAGAAAGAAAAGACAAAAAAATTTACAAAAAACTTTTACGTTAAAAAAAAAATGTATATGTTATCTGACACCCCTCTTTCCGTTCTAATTAAAGATCCAGACGGGTTCTTATTAACATAATCTTTCATCTCTCCATCCATTATCACGATCTAAATCTATGCTTCCAAAAGGAGTAAATGAAAACAAAAAATGATAAAAATTTCCAAAAGAAAAATTTTTTAAATAAGAATAATCAAAATAAATATATTTAGTCCACTTCAATAAGAATACGCTAATTTAATAAAAAATAATATAAACATGTTGTGAATAAAAACTATTCACGATTATAAAATTCCTAAAAAATTAACTAGAAAAAAATAATTTGATATTGAAAATCATTATAAAAAAATAAATCATTCAAATATAATTATCATCTGTAATCATCTCTTTATTAAATAAAATTCAATAAAGACAAATCTAGCGTACTGTCTATAGGAAGGTTTTGGTACAAAGAAAGAAAAGAATTCAAAAAGATAAAATATAATAAAATAAAACAAATATAATAAAATAAATTAAATGAAAAGAAAAGAAAAAAGGGCGAGTTACTTGGTTTTTATACTTTTTTTTCTTCTTCTTTTTATTAAACGAGGATAAAGAAAGGGTTATAATAAAATTATATTGTATATTATAGGGCTTTTATTTCGGTAACATGATTTCATTCATATTTATTATCACATTTATTTAAATAAAGTTACAAATGGCAAATGAGTTGGCAAGAACTAAATTTAATTTATTAGATGTATTACAAATTTTATCCGGTTTAATCTTTTTAAATGCAATTCTATCATATTATTTCACATCTTCAACATTATGGGGATATGAAGGAAAATTTTTAGATAAAAATTATTTAATTTTCTTTTTAAAAGGTTGTCCACAAAAGAGATTTACACCAGAATCATTATTATATGAAGCTAAAAATACCAATCGTTTATTATTATCAATTAATAAAAAAGTATTTGATGTAACAAATAATCCTGAAATGTATGATCCAAATTTAATTACCGCTAGATATTCAAGATTTATAGGTTATGATTGTACAAGAATGTATATTAATGGATGTTTTAAAGATTCAAATCAATGTACTTGGGATTTAAGAAATATTGGATATGATGAAAATTGGGTTAATAAATCCGTTGCTCATTGGGAAAAATTTTATGCTTCAAATCCAAAATATTGGCAAGTTGGTTATTTAGATATAGATAATACTGAGAATTTTGAAATACCAGAAAAATGTTTAAATGGAGTAAAATATCCAAGTTAATTTTTATATACATTTAAATGATAATTATATTTAAATAATTAATAGCGTTTAGTAAATCAACTTTTATACAAATGTATATACAATTTTATAGATGGAAAAAAAAAATTGATAGAATAATAAAAAGAGAATGTTTTATCTTTTATTTTTGAATTAAAAAGAGGAATTAAAAAAACAAAAACAAAAAAAAACACAAAACATTGAAAAATATAAATCAATATAAATCAATCAGTATTTATAATTTAGCAAATTTATTTTTTAATTATTTCTTTCTTTAATAAATTATTAATAACAGAAAGAATAGAATTAACTGTTGATTTAGTAATTGATTCATGAGTACCAATACCCCATTGAGATTTACCATTACAATCAATTTTAATATAAGATGCAGCTTTCGTCTTTGAACCTGAACCAACTGAATGTTCAGAATATTCTTCAACTTCTAATTCAGAATTAAAGAATTTACCAAATGCATTTAATAATGAAGAGATTGGACCATTACCAGTACCTGAAATATTAAATTGTTCACCATTTAATTCAATAATTGCATAAACATTTGTAATTTCATCAGATTTTTTATCATATTTATATTCATTAATTTTAAGTTGATTAATTTCACATGAATCAACATTATAAGTTTTATTTAATAAATCAACAATTTCATCAGATTTTAATTCACGACCTAAAGTATCAGCTTTATCTTGAACAATTTTTGAGAATAAAATTTGTAATTGTCTTGGTAAATCTAAACCTAAATATCTTTGAATAATCCATGCAGCACCACCTTTACCAGATTGTGAATTAACTCTAATAACTGCTTCATAACTTCTACCAATATCTTTTGGATCTAAAGGTAAATAAGGCATTAACCATTTTTTATCACCTTTAGCCATTCTCTTTTCTTGAGCGATAAAACCTTTTTTAATTGCATCTTGATGAGAACCTGAGAATGCACAAACTACTAATGAACCACCATAAGGAGCTCTTTCATGAACTGGAATTTTATTACCTTTTTCAACAACATCAATAACACTTTGAATATCAGAAAAATCTAAATTTGGTGAAATACCATCAGTATATAAATTTAATGCAACAGTTGTTAAATCAACATTACCAGTTCTTTCACCATTACCGAAAAGACAACCTTCAACTCTATCACCACCTGCCATTAAACCAAGTTCAATTGCTGCAACACCACAACCTCTATCATTATGACAATGAAGTGAAACAACAACTTTTTCTCTTTCTGATATATTTCTACAAAAATATTCAACTTGATCTGCATAAACATTTGGTGATGCAACTTCAACAGTTGCAGGTAAATTAAAAATAATTGGATTTTCAACAGTTGGTTCCCAAGCTGATTTAACAGCTTCACAAATTTCTAATGCAAATTCAGGTTTTGTATCAGAGAAACATTCTGGTGAGAATTGATAAATCCATTTTGTATTATTTAAATTTGGATCATCTTTTGTTAATGATCTAACTAATTTAGCAGTTTCAACTGCTTTTTCAATTGCTTCCTTTTGTGACATTTTAAATACAACATCTCTAAATAAATCTGAAGTTGCTAAATAAGTATGAACAATTGCAGTTGGTGCACCTTTTAAAGCATCAATTGTTCTTCTAATTAAATGTTCTCTTGATTGAACAAGACATTGAATTGCAACATCATCAGGACAATTTTCAACTGCATATCTTGTAAAATCAAAATCAGTTTGTGAAGCTGATGGGAATGAAACTTCAATTTCTTTAAAACCAATTTCAATTAATTTATGAAAATATTCTTTCTTTTGTTCAACTGACATTGGATCAGGTAATGATTGATTACCATCTCTTAAATCTGTTGATAACCATCTTGGTGCTTTTTCAATAACTTTATCAGGCCAAGTTCTATCTTTAAGGTTAATACCTTTAGCTCGGGAATATTTCACCGAAGGATCTTTTAACATATTTTTATATGCAAGCTTTGGAGCTTCTTTAAGTAAGACCAAAGTTTGTTTAAACATTGTTTAATTAGTTATTCGATTTACTTTTGTTTATTAAAAAAAAGAAAGAAAGAAAGAAAGAAAAAAAAAATTAAAGATGAAAGACAAGGTTACATGAAGAGATGAATAATAGTAAATCAAAATTTACGAAGAAGAAGAAGATATTATTATGAGTCAAATTTAAAATATAAAAGTGAAAAAAAAAATGAATGACCGACCCGTGAAAACTTTTCAATGTGCAAATCTTTAAACTTGTACTTAATACGCAGAAAAGAAGGTTAAAATGTAACAATTCAAAAAAAACAATAAAAAAACAATAAAAAAACAATAAAAAAACAAAAACATTTTTAACACCCGCCGGCCCGCATTTTTCACTCTTCCGCTACCGGAATTAATTAATTGATTAAATTAATTAAATTAACAGATTTAAACGAATTCTACTGATTTGTTCAGTTGTCAATCCAATTTGTTTCTCTAAATAATCTTCAACTGTACCATATTTATCCTCAAATCTTCTAATCGTATCCAATATAACTTTACTTTCTAAACGTAATAAATTATTAATACCATTATTTGAGAATGACCATTCAAAATTTGGTTTAAATTCATTTTCAAATTTAAATTTATTAATATTTTCATTATTTTTAATTAATTTAATAACTTTATCTTCATTTTCTTTAATACCTTGTTTTGATAATGTAAATTCTTGTGCAATAATTAAAGGATCAACATTACATAATAATAATAAAATTATAATAATAATTTCAACTCTATCCTTACCTAATACAGAAGTAATTAAAATTGGTTCAATTTTATTATCATTAGATAAATAATTAAAAATTTCTTTACTTGTAAATGGTATAATTTTTTCAATTATATATTCAAATGATTCTGATAATAAATTCCAATCAATTGCAGTTTTTAAATAATTTTTTTCATAATTATTAATATTAATATTTTCAAATAAATAATTAATTTTAATTTTATTATTATTATTATTATTATTATTATCATTATTATTATCATTATTAATTTCATTTGAAAATCTTAAATCAAATATTTGTTTAATATTTAATTTTTCAATTTCATTAAAATTATTTAATTTAATATCTTCATTTAAATTACCAGATCTAAAAAGTAAATTAAATTTAACAACTTTACCATCTTTAGTATTATAACCTCCAAAATCTCTAAAATTAAAAAATCCTTTGATTTCTTTAAATCTTGGTAAATATTTATGAATTAATTTATGCTTTTCAAAAAATCTTTCATTCATTTCATCATTTGAAATCCATTTTGTAATAATTTCTGCAACATCATAATTATAATTAATTATACCTTCTGGTTTAATTATAATTTTATCATCATATTTAAACCATTCATTTTCAGGTATTTTAATAATACCTCTATAACAATGATCAGCACCTGAAATTAGAACTAGTTTATTTCTATTACCAAGATAATTAACATAATTTGCTGCATCCTCTAATGGTATAACTTGCTCTTTTGTACCATAAATACATAAAGTATCAGTATCATAATTAATTTCTTTAACTGTTGACATATTTAATTTACTAATACTTTTAGTTTCTTCAATTGGTACCCAAACATCTTGATATTTACCATCTTGAAATCCTTTAATTATATGACCTCCTTCATTTTCAAAATTTGGGAATTTTTCCTTAATTGATTTAAATAATCCATTACCAATAAATCTACCAGAACAAGCAACTAAATTAATTACAAATTTATCTTTATTCTCTAATTGCCAATTAAAAACATCAACAACTCCCCTTGAATGACCAATTAATGTATCAACAAATAATTTCTTATTTTTAAAACTTCCATTAATTAAATAATTATAAATAACATTCATATCTTCAATATCATGTTGTAATGTTCTACCAATTTTACCAGTTTTAGATGAATTACCACAATTTCTAAAATCAAATCTAATTACATACATACCATAATCTTTAGATAATTTTCTAGCTAATTTAGAATTATAACCACTATTTTTATGTGATCCAATTCCATGCATTAACATTGCAGATCTTAAAGATTCTGGATAATTCCCATTTTTTTCAGGTGTACTTAAAATACATGAAATGAAAAGTTTAGAATCCGGTGTTGGAGTTGGTAATTGAAATTCAATTTCATTTTCTTGTAATTGATATTCTGACATGTTTATATATATATATATTTTTTTTATGTTTTTAAAAATTCAAAAACTTTTTATAGATTTAAAAATTGAAAAAAAAGAAGAAAATAATTGAAACATATACTAAAAATGGATATTTACTCAAATTCCGCACAATTAAACCGTTGTTCTTCACATTTTTTAAAGATCAGATTTTTATTATCTCAGATAACACAATTTGATAAATATTTTAATTTGATCAATTTTTTAAATATTAATAAAACGCTATTTTTTTTTTTTTTATAAATTCTATTATTTATTAATAATATACAATCATTTTTAAATATACACAAATAAATATGAAAATAATAATCAAAAAATTATTAAATAACTTCTTCATTTTCATTTTCTTTACGTAAACATTCTTCTATACTATTTAAACTTGAATCAACTTCATTAATAGGCATATTTGAAAGTTTTGAAACTAACATTCTATAATTATTTATTATATCATTATTAAATTCAGATTTTGTTTGAATATTAACTAATATATTAACAATTTTTTTCCTAATTATTTGTAATAATGATAAATTAATCAATTTAAGAATTGTATTATTTGATAAATCTGATTCAAATGATTTATTATTAGATTCAGAATTATCTAATTCTAATAATGAATCATTTTCAGCATTTTGAACAATTTTAGCTAAATCCATTGCTTGTGATCTATCAATTAATTTTTTTAATAATATTTTTTTATCTTTATAATCATTTGATAATTCTTTAATTTGATTTTCAATTTTTTTCATTAAATTAATTAAATTATTTGAATTATTTAAATTTAATTTTGAATCAATAATTGATTTAACTAAATCTTTAATTTCATTTGTAGTTTTATTTATATCATTATCCATTTGTTTAACAATTGAACTTAATTCTTTAATATCTTCATTTTTTTGTAAAATTTCATTATCAAATGAATTTGATAATTCATTTAATTTATCAAACATTTTAACACTAAATTGATTAATTTTCATTGAAGTTTTACTTAAATTAATATTATTATTATTATTATTATTATTATTATTATTATTATTATTATTAACTCCAATTACTGAAGATTGATTAAAATTTTGAAATAAATTTTGATTATTTAATGATTGAATTTGAAATGGTTCCATATAAGAATTTGTAAATTTATTATTATTATTAATATTATTAATATTATTATTAGTATTAATATTATTAAATGATGGATGAAAAGGTCTTAAATTAAATGATTCATAAAATTCATTAGTATTATTAATATTATCATTTAAATTAATTGAATTATTAATTTGATTATTTTTAAAATTATCAGTTAAATAATCACCAACTTGATCATTTCTTTTATTTCTAATATCGATTCTAGCATTATAACCAAGTAAAATTTTAATACATTTTTTTGAATTATTAAAACTAAATAAATGTAAAGCTGTATTGCCATCAATATCTTTTTTATCAATAAAATTTTTAAAAGTTTGATTTGAATTTACAATTTCTGCAATTTTTCTTAATAAAATTTCTGTATAATATCTTGAAGAAGGTAAATTATTTTTATCACAAGTTGCTAATGCAATATGATGTAATAAAGTTCTATCATTTAAATCAATATCTAATAAACAATTTGATAATAAATCTAATAATTTATTAAAAGTTCTCTTTGTATAACAATTTGCATAAATTACAGATCTAACAATTGGTTCTTCACCTTTATTATTTAAAACATGAATATTACAATTTCTATTAATTAAAATTTCACACATTTTAACATCACCCATTGAACAAGCCCAATGTAATAATGTATTACCTTGATTATCAATTGGTTGATTTATATTAAAATTATCAATTTCATGAGTTATAAAAAATGGCATTTCACAATTTGGATTTGAATCAGTTTCAATAAAATAATTATATAAAGCTTTAACATAACTTTTATCTAAAATTTCTAAATTTGAATTATTTGTTGCTGAATTTGGTAATGTATTTAACTCTAAACTATTATTATTATTATTATTATTATTATTATTATTATTATTTAAACCATAAGTTTCTGAACCAGCTAATGCTTTATCAAGATCATGTTCAGACATGAATTCAATTGTTGAAGGTTCATGAAGCCGGGGAAAAGATTCATGATTTTTGATTATATTATTATTATTATTATTATTATTATTATTATTATTATTATTATTATTAATTTCATCATCATCTAAATCATCTAAATCATCATCTAAATCATCATCTAAATTATTAAAATTTGAATTTAAATTTGATAATATCTTTGGAGCTTTTAAAATTCTTTTTAATTTATTATTATCTGATATAAATGAAGGAATATTATTATTATTATTATTAATATTATTATTATTAATATTATTATTAATATTATTATTATTAATATTATTATTAATATTATTATTATTATTTATATTATTTGTTGAGATATTTAAAGATGGAGGTTTTTTTTTATTATTAAATTGTTGATTAATTGATAATGTTGGTAAATTTTCATTATTCGATAGATTATCAGATATTGACTTTTTATTATTATTATTATTATTATTATTATTATTATTATTATCACTAATTTTTTGCCTTTTCAATTTAGGTTGATTTGATAAATTATCATTTGATTTAAGTTTTGATTTAGCCTTTGATTTTGTAGTTTTTGTCTTAGAAGTTGTTTTTGATGATGATGATGATGATGATGATGATGATGATAATGCATTATTTAAAGCTTTTTGCTTTTTACTATTTGAAGAAGTTGCATGATGATGTTTTGGAGCTGGTGGAGGAGTTATTGAACCATTTGAAATATAATCAAAAACAGGATTTAAATCATTTAAAACTCCAAATTGTTGAGCAATTTCTATTGCCCTTTTTAAAGGAACCCACGTACCTTGATATTTACCATAACCACCTTGAACTTTTTCATGAATACCAGTTTGAACATCTTTCTCTAAAATTCTAGTTCTTTTAGCTTTTGGGAAATCTGCAACTTTTAAAATATGAGTTGCATTAACCCAACCATCTTTTTTCCTTCTCATTACTGAAGATTTTGGATGAATAAATTCATAAACTGCAACACCTGAATAAGTTGCTGAATATAGATTTTGATCTATCATTTGTTTATTTTTCTTTTTCTTTATATATATATATATCTTATATATATATATATATAAGCTAGATGAGTTAAAAAGAGGAAAAAGGAGGAAGAAATAACTAATAGTAAATGAATATAATTAATAGTAAATGAATATAATTAATAATAAATGAGATATAAACAGAATATTATAATAATACACTTGTATCTGATAATGTATATAAATTACAAGAATATAATAATAAATAATGAATAAATTGTAAACAACAACTGTATATACTGATAATGATTGAGTGATGATAATAAATAAAAAAATAAATAAAAAAATAAATAAAAAAATAAATAAAAAAATAAATAAATAAATAAATAAATAAATAAATAAATGAAAAGTAAACAATTCGCGAAAAAGAAAAACAAATTCGCGAAAAATATAAAAAAAATTAATTCGCGAAAAGAAAATAAAAAAGAAAAAACAAATTTTTGATGGGCGTCAAAATATTTTAAAAAATAAAAAATAAAAAATTAAATTAAAAATTAAAAATTAAAAAAACAATCAAAAATCGCGTTTTTCCATACTTAAATTTTTCACTGCCTTCCTTTATTATGCAATTGCTTCAAATTTAGTAATATGATGAGTTTCCTAAACTTTTTTTTTCCTTTAACTTGTTTTCATATATTTTGATAATAACAATAATTAACATTCATTTTAATATATATATATATATATATATATATTCTCTTTTTTTTTTCTATTTTTTTAAAAAAAAAAATTCTTATCTGAATAATCATTGACTTCTTTTAATTGTATTTATAAATTGTTTTAAAAAAAATATAAAGAATGTCATCAGCAACTGTCATTAATAATAATAATAATAATAATAATAATAATAATAATAATAATAATAATAATATTAATAATAGTGATAAACAAAAGGATAACCGTCGTCGTTCACTTTCAAGTTTTACTCTACATTCAAATTCTTCATTTGATCAACAGAAAAGAAAGTCATTCTCAAGTAACAGGAGATCATTCTCTTCAAATTATCGTTCAAATGATATAAATAATAATAATAATAATAATAATAATTATACAAATAATAATCAAAGGCCCAATTCTTCATTTTTCTCATCACCACATTATTCTTTTTCAACTCCAAATTTATCACCAAAATTAACAAAATATTTAGATTATGAATTAAAATTATCACATACAAAAATTAAATTTAAAAATACAAATTTTATAATTCCAACTTATGTATTTAAATGTTGTGAATTTATTAAATTTAATCCACCAATTGAAGGTATATTTAGAATGAATGGTTCAATTAAACAAGTTAATTTAATTGAAAATGGTTTATCAAAAAATTTAATTAATTATAAATTTGTTGATGATAATTTAACAACAATTCATGATGTTGCAGTTGTTTTAAAAAGGTGGATTTCAAAATTAGATGATGGTTTAATAACTGCTGAAGTTTGTAATTCTTTAACTAAATCTCAAAAAGATTTATTATTATCTGATTATCCAAGTGAATTAGATGATGATGATGATGATGATGATGATGAGATAGATGATGATGATGGTGATTTTGGTATTAATATGAATATTAATTTAGATTATAATAATGAAAATATTGAATCAAATAATGAAACAAAATCAATTGAAATTAATAATAATTTATTAAATTTACCAATAAATAAAAATTTAATTAATAATTCAAAAAAAATTGATTCATTTTATGCTTCAAATTTATCAAAATTACCAATTGAAAATTTACATTTAACACTTTATTTATTAGATTTTTTAAATTATTTATCAAAACCTGAAATTTCAAATATAACTAAAATGCATACATCAAATTTAGCAAAAGTTTTTCAATTAAATTTTTTTAAAAGTATTGATTTAACTTATGGAACTAAAAGTTTTAGTACTGAAGATTTAAAAAATTCTTATTTAATTAATGAAGAATTATTAGCAAATTTAATTAATAATTCAGATTTAATTATTAATGATTTATCAACATTTTTAAATGATCATGAATATCAAATTGATCATATAATTAAATCAAAGGAAAATTCATTATCATCTTCAACAAATTCTTTATTTATTAAAAAGAGAAATTCTTCAACAATTTCAAATTCAATTAATTCAACTCCTTCAATTAATTCAAATTCTTGTAAAACTTCTGTTGATTCAATTAATTTTAATCGTTCAAAAGATTTTTCATCAACTTTAGAATCTTGTGAAGAAAAGGATACACCTGTTTCAACTCCTTTAAATAATAATGATTATGCTAAATTTTCAGAATTAAATAAATTAGATACTATTACTCTAACGGATACTGTAAATGAAGCTATTACCAATAATATTATCAATAATAATAAAAATAATAATAATAATAATAATAATAATAATAATAATAATAATAATAATAATAATAATAATAATAATAATCACAAAGTAATAGATAATCCTTCAAATATGAAAAATACTAAAGTAAGAGAAGTTTCAAATAACTCTTCAAAAAGGAAAAGTTTATTTAGTTTTTTTTCTAAAAAGAAATCAGATCCAATTAAAAAACAAAATGATACCACCAAAATTTTCAATAGTAGTAGTAATAATAATAGTAATAATGTTATTAAAAGTAGAAGATCTATTGCTGAATTCCCAAAATCTTTTGAAATTAATTCATCTAATTCAATTGATACTAATGATATTAAACCAACTACATCAAATGAAATTAAGGAAATTTTGAAAAATTCAAATACTTCATCATCATCAATTAATGATATTGAAAAGATTGAAAAAATTGGAAATGTTGAAAATGTTGAAATTATGCAAGTAGATAAAATTGAAAAAATTCAAAAATATGAAAAACCAGTTAAATTAGAAAAAACAGATAAAATTGAAACTTTAATAAAGATAGAGAATATTGAAAATACTGAAAATACTGAAAATACTGAAAATACCATAAACACTAAAACTATTGAAAATAATAAAAATAATGAAAATAAAGTTACAGATGAAAGTAAAATTACAAATGAAAACCAAAGCATTGGAAAATCGGAAATACCATTGCAAATTGAAAAACATCATACTAGTCATCATCATAAACATAGTGATAAACATCATAATAGTCATCATGACAAACATGATTACCATGATCATCATGAATCTGAAAAACCAAGGAAATCAACTAGTAGTGAAAAGAGTAAAAGGTTTTCTCTTTTCAAATTTAAACGTTCTTCACAATGAAAACTATGGGGTTTATTTTCTAATTTTAATGAATATTTATGGAGAATTAATATAGATTTATACTGAATTGTATTGTATTTTATAAAAATTTAATACAAAAAGTAATGAGTAGATTTTTATGTAGAGCACAACACACACTATAGCGCGCTTAATTTTTCTTTTTTGACTTATTGGGCAATTAATTTCCTTCGTTTGGATTGTTCAGAGATGTGTTTGGAAGTTGTTGTATTTTTATATAAATACGTTGTTGAGTCATTGGCTTACAATTATTTTCTTTCTTTTTTTTTTTGTTTTTCTTTTTTTGCTTATTATTTTCATCTTCTTTTCTTACTTTCCTTCTTTCTTCCTTAATTTGAGCTTAGTTATTTAGTGTTTTTTTTTTTAAAAAAATAAACTATAAAAATGTCAGGACAACCAGCAGAACAAAAACTTTGGGGTGGTAGATTTAGTGGTGCAACAGATCCATTAATGGATTTATATAATGCATCATTACCTTATGATAAAAAAATGTATGCACAAGATTTAGAAGGTACTAGAGTTTATACAATGGGATTAGAAAAAATTGGTTTAATTACATCAGATGAACTTAAAGAAATTCATAGAGGTTTAGAAATAATTAAAGATGAATGGGCAAATAATAAATTTATTGAAAAAAATGGTGATGAAGATATTCATACAGCAAATGAGAGAAGATTAGGTGAAATTATTGGTAAAAATATTTCAGGTAAAGTTCATACTGGTAGATCAAGAAATGATCAAGTTGCAACTGATATGAGATTATATGTTAGAGATGAATTAACTAAAATTTCAAAAATTTTGAAAATTTTAATTGAAACAATGATTAAAAGAGCTGAAAATGAAATTGATATTTTAATGCCAGGTTATACTCATTTACAAAGAGCTCAACCAATTAGATGGTCACATTGGATTAGTATGTATGCAACTTATTTTACAGAAGATTATAAAAGATTATTACAAATTATTGATAGATTAAATGTTTCACCATTAGGTTGTGGTGCATTAGCTGGTCATCCATATGGAATTGATAGAGAATTTTTAGCAAAAGAATTAAAATTTAATGGATGTATTGGTAATTCATTAACAGCAGTTTCAGATAGAGATTTTGTTGTTGAAACAATGTTTTGGTCATCATTATTTATGAATCATATTTCAAGATTTTCTGAAGATTTAATTATTTATTCAAGTGGTGAATTTGGATTTATTCAATTAGCTGATGCTTATTCAACTGGTTCTTCATTAATGCCACAAAAGAAAAATCCAGATTCTTTAGAATTATTAAGAGGTAAATCAGGTAGAGTTTTCGGTAATTTAGCAGGTTTTATGATGACTTTAAAATCAATTCCATCAACTTATAATAAAGATATGCAAGAAGATAAAGAACCATTATTTGATGCAATGTTAACAATTGAACATTCAATTTTAATTGCAACCGGTGTAATTTCAACTTTAAAACCAAATAAAGAAAAAATGGAATCTTCATTAAGTATGGATATGTTAGCAACAGATTTAGCAGATTATTTAGTTAGAAAAGGTGTTCCATTTAGAGAAACTCATCATATATCTGGTGAATGTGTTAGAAAAGCTGAAGAAGAAAAATTATCAGGTATTGATCAATTAACTTTTGAACAATTTAAAGAAATTGATTCAAGATTTGAAAATGATGTTTATAATACATTTAATTTTGAACAATCTGTTGAAAGAAGGGATGCAACTGGTGGTACTGCTAAATCGGCAGTTTTAAAACAATTAAATTCATTAAATGATATTCTTAATAATTAATTTTAGTTAATTTCTTTTATAATTACTTTATAAATGTCACCGTTTTATATAATTATAATAAAAAAAAAAATAGATAATAAATAAATAGAATAGAAAAAAATCAAATTAACAAAAAAAAAGGTAAATGGGTATAATGATATATTTTAAAATAAAAGAAACAATAATGAGTTAGAATAAATAGTCACATTTTTTGTATAACATCCAAATCAACTTCTCGATGTGTGGGACTTGATATAATATAGACAACTGAAGACTTCCTTTTAGTATTGTTATTATTATTATTATTATTATTATTATTATTATTATTATTATTATTATTATACACATTATAATTGTTATTATCGTAAGAATAATCTGTTGAACTTGAAGAAGGATTTTTCATAATTTTGGTGTTTTCATCAGAGAAATCATCTATTGAAATAAACGAATTATGCTTGATTTTAGAATTATCAATCTTGTTAAAATTATTATCTAGATTATCAAAATATATATCATTATATCTTTGAGTAAAATTTGTTGCATCATCATGAGTATTATAACTAAAATTATTTTTTGTTTGATCATTTTCATCATTTAATTCAAAATTATTATTATTAGTAGTAGTAGTATTGTAACTTAGGCAAGAATCTACTGAAAAAGGATTACTTGAAATTGATAAACTTCGATGATGTTGTGAATTACCTTTCATTGAATGAATTGATTTCTTTCTTGGTAAAGGGGGTAGATCATAAGATTTATAATCAATCATATTATTATCATAATTGTTATTATGATTTTTTTTATTTTCTAATATAGAATATCCTTTTGAATATTTTTTATTATTTAATACTGTTGTTTTTGGTGAAATATTCGGTGTTTTAAGTTCATTCGGGGCTGTTTTATTTTCTGGGAAGGTAAAAGTATTTAATTTATTTAAAGTTTCATTATTATTTTGCATTTTAAAATTTTTTTAGTTGTTAGGATGATATATATGAATGATAGTTATAAAGTAAATTACGAAAAAAAAGAAAATTTTCAAAATATCTAATAACAATTTATTATTTAAGGATATATGATAATTTAAATAAAAAACAAGGTTATAAAGCTACTTATTAGTACTATTATACTAATTATTATGATCTCATATAATATAATGATGATCAATTAATAAATATGTTAATAGCTAATTTGGAGGTTATGAAAGCATATAAAATAAAAGAAATATAATCGAATTAATCCATCGGGATAAACCAAATAGAAGGAAATACAAAGTCAATCATTAAATGCATTCTAAATTATTAAAGAACAAAGAGATACTATTGTTTAATTGATAAAATAAATCGGTTAGAAAACTATTTTTTTGGGCATTCATGACCCAAAAAGCATAAAATGAGGAAAGGATTGGTTACTAAGTTAAATCAGATTTAATAGTAAATGATATAAGACGAAACAGAAAGCAGAAAACAAACAGAAACAAACTTAAGAATTTATACCGAGGTAAAAAGATTTCACATATATAATCTAAACTTCAAGTATAAGATAGCTAGTTAATATCAAGTTCTGGGCTAATAAATAGATTTACTTTTTTTATTTACAATACATCAGATAAATATAATTATAATTTGAAACTTTAGTTTAGGTCAGTATTAAACAAGTTTGATTCTCTGTCATAAAAAGAGTACTCAGAATGGTGCACAGCAAACTATTCGTCATCACTCTAATCCAAAGTTTCATTATATAAATATAGATAATGTTAAATCACAAAAATATATTCATTCTCCCAAATGGCATGTATTCTTGTTAAATGAAATGTTTTGTTGGCTTAATTGATAAAAAGAAAGGAATTGCTATTAAATTACATAGTTTCAAACAAATTTGTTTTTGAGAAAGAAAGAAAAATGCGGGGGAAATTCGTTCTTTTTATAGTGGCCGGTTTTATTTTTTCGTAACGAAAAGAGAAAAAAATGAAATTTGACTGATTTTTCAGGGTTTCTCTTTCTTTTTCACTTTTCACTTTTCACTTTTCACTTTTCACTTTTTTCTTCTTCCTTCTTCTCCTTATCTTGTTTCTCCTGGCTATCAGTTACAATACCAAATATCGGTTCATCTTTATTATCCTCTCTCTTTCTCCATAATTGATCGAGGATAAAATCCGCAACATCGGAATCATCAAAATACTGTATATGAGACCCTACAGCATTAAGTATATCTATATCAAACATACCTTGTGGTAAAACATAATCAACTCTACCATTTTTATTTAATCCAAATAATAATTTTTTAATATCATCATCAATATTCAGTTCTGTTTCTTTACCACTAAAAATATCTGTATTCATACCATCTTTCCATGTAACTGTATTTTCAACAATTGTTTTAACAACAGGATTTGATAAAAATTCAGGTGATGATTTAGATATATCTTTAATTTTATTTGTAATTATATTATCTTCATAAATTGAATTAATTCTTTTAGGTTTAATATCTGACATTTTTGTATTAATTAATGGTTCTAATCTATATGCAACTAAATCTGTTGCATAAAATACATTATATAAATTTTTAGCTTTTGGATAAACAGCTGAAATAATTTTATTATTATTATTATTATTATTATTATTATTATTATTATTCTCAATTTCCTCCTTCATTGATCTTGGGAAAATATTCTCCCTTTTAAGAAATTTAAATACACCATTTGGTGATCCTAAACCAAAAAAATTTTCAACTTCAAATTTTAAATGAATTTTTGGATTTAATTCTTTGCCCTTTGGAATATTATCAGGTTGTTTATCTAATATATCTAAAACAATTGCAGATCCAAGTGAATGACCAATTAATGATATTTTACCTTTAAAATTTGGATGATTTTTTAAATATTTATCATAAATTGAATTTGCAGATTCTGTAACACTTTCTAAAATCTCTTTTCTAAATTTTGGTTCATAAAATAATAAAATATCTAATAAAACATCAGCTGTTAAATTTCTAATTGGTGTAACTGCATCAATATTTAAATCACTTAATTTTGGTAATCTATATTGACCATTTTTATCAAATTCATTATAAATATAATCTAATCCAAAATCAATATTATATCTCCAAACAATTGGTAAAATTTGAACTTTACAATTTTTTTTATCTTTATCGTCATAATTATTATTATTATTATTATTATTTAAATTATCCTCACTATAAGCTAATGGTGCAAATGTACTTGATTTTTTAACAAATTCAGATTTAAGTAATTGTCTCATATGATTACAATCATGAGCAAAATTAATTGATGCATATTTAGAACTTAAAGATTGTCCAATACCATGAACACATAAAATTAAATGATCAACTTGTCTAGTTTGTTTATTTTCAGTAATTAAATTATCATTTGAGAAATCATTTTCCATAAAATTTTGAAATTTTTTATTAGTTTCAGTGAAAAAATTACCATTATTATCCTCTTTAATTAATTTATTATTTTCAATCTCTTCAAATTTTGCTTCTTGTTCATCTTCAATTTCTTTAATTTTAGTCATTTTATTAATAATTTTATTATTATCAATTTGATCAGTTGATTTACCTTCTTTATTTAAATTTTCATTAGTTTGATTATTTTCCTCTTCATAACCTCTTTTAATTGAATAAATTCCAAAAATTGAATTTGAATAACCTGCAAAATTATCAAGTAAAAAATGTGGTAATAATTGACCTTTATTAACTAATAATGCTAAATTATCAGATTTAAAATAAATTAATTTTGGTACTTCAGATAAATCATCAAATTCATGATATGGCCATTTATTAACTTCATTTGAATATTTATCTTTTGATTTAGATTCAAAAATTTCCCTTTCTGATTTTATTAGAATTGGTGGTAATTTAAAATTTTCATCTTTCATTGAATCTTTTAAAAAAAAATCAGGTCGATATTTTTTATATTTTAATTCAATTTGTTCACTTAATAAATCAGGTAATGGTAAATTATCTAAAAACCAAATACCTCTTCTAATTTCATAAGTTGGACCAATCCAATATGTTGGTTTAATTATTTTATTTAATAAATCAACATTAAATAAACCATCTTCATTAACATTAACAAATCTAAAATTTGATTCATAACTTAAATTATCATTATTTAAAAATTTTAAATATGAATCTTCAATTTTATTTGAATCATCTTTTGTAAATGGTAAAAATTTAGTTGGCCTTTTCAATAATTTATATTCTGGATGATATGGTTTTGTATTCGGTATATCGGTGGCATAAAACCATCTTATTTTAACTGGTTTAATCGGATCAGTTACAGTTATATGAGACGATGTGCTATAATGTTTTGATAGATCTGGTTTATTGAGAAAGTTGAAAATCTTTTTACCAACTGACATAGTGAAATATTATATTATATTATATATATATATTATATATTTATATATTATATATTTATATATTTATATAATAATATTTATATATTTATATATCTATAGTTACCACATTATACTAAACAAACCGTTAAAGTATAAATAAAAATAAAATAAAATAAAATAAGAAAATATCGAATTTGTTTGTTGGTGCACGTGACACCCTCTCATTGTTGATAAAATTTGCATGTTTAAAGTGAAAACCAGGACAATCAAACATCTTTTCTTATGATATAATTCTCCATTCATTTAACAGGATAAGGGGCCTTCCACAATTTATTTATCATGTCTAAGGAATTGATTAAAACCTATGGTAAAGGCGCTTCATTAATGTTGAAAATGGGTTATATACCAGGCACAGGACTTGGTGATAAAAGTCAAGGTATTGTTGAACCTATAATGCCATCATTACGAAAACGTGGTGAAGGTATTAAAGTTGATAATAATAATAATAATAATAATAATAATAATAATAATAATAATAATAATAATAATAATAATAATAATAAATCGAATGTTATGAATATGATGCATTCTATTATAGTTGATGATTGGAGTGATGATAATAATGATAAAATAAGTAGTGATGATGATGATATTGATATCGATATGAAAATTCCATTAGGATTTAATAAAAGTGGTATTTATAAATCTGAATATGATTTACCAGAAATAAAAGAATTAATAATGAAATTAAAAGAATCAAATATTGAAATTCCATTTGAAATTATGGAATTTATAAATTCAAAAAATGAAAATGAATTGAAATCTTCAAATTACTTACAATTAAGGAAAAATTTATATGATATTTTAAAAAATATTAAAATTGATTTACCAAAGATTAAATTTTTAAAATTTGAAATTCAAAATATTAAAAAAATCAATGAAATTTTTAATAATGATTATAATATCTTAAATGAAGTTTATCAATTAATTAAAAGTTATAAAATTGAAGTTGAAAAACAAGTAATTATTGATAAAATATTAAATATTAAAAAAATTGATAACTTATCAACTGAAATTAAAATTGAAATTTTAAAATTAGTCTCTTCAATGTTAAATGATTGGTGGTTAATTCAAGTTAATAATTGTGATTTTAATGATATTACTCAATTTGGAGATTTATTAGATTTATCATTTATATTTTTAAGTTTATCAAATAAATTAGGATTTGAAAATATTATTATGAAAAAAATTAATGATAATGAGGGAAATAAAATTATTAATATTGAATTTTCAATACTTAGTTCAGTAATTTTAAAACCAATAATAATTAAATTAAAAGAATTTTATTTAAACTGGAATATTGAAAATTTTAATTTAGGTATAGGAATTTATAAAGAATTAGAAGAATCAGAGATAATCAATAATAAGTTAATAATTGAATTTTTAATAATTGAAAAGATGATTTTATTTAAAATTAAAGAATATATTAATGAAATTGATTTTAATAAAATACTTGAAAATAATGAAGAATTTAATCTTTATTTTCAACCAATTATTGAATGGATAAATATTTGTAATAATAATAATAATAATCAAATAGTTAAAATAATTAAATTTGAAATTTTGAAAAAATATAAAACATTTATATTAAATTATAAAAAAGATTTAAATTTAACTAAGATTTATCAAATTGGAATTTATTATTGGATTGAAATATTTAAAGACAATGAATTTAATCAAAAAATTGAAAATTTATTATTAGGATATTGTGTTAAAAATTTTAGACAAGATAATTTATTAAATAAAAATATTAATTTTATTAATAATTTCTTTTTAAAAAGAGAATTTAAAGATAAAATGAAACAATTTATTGAAAGAATGATTCATTTTAAATTAATTGATTATATGAATGTTATAGAGAATGAGATATGTATTCCATTTTATGTATGTTTTCTTCAAATTGATAAAAATGATAATTTATTAATTGAGAGTGAATATTTAAGAGAATCTGTTAGATTTTTTTCAATGAATAATTTATTAAATAATGAAGAAAAAGGGTTTAATTGTATTATAAATGCTGTTGTTAGATGTTATGAAATATATAGATTTAAATTTGGAGAAAATAGAGGTATTATAATTGGAAGTTTAGAGGATTTAGTATTAAATTTAATAAAAAATAGGGAAAGAGATTGGAATAATGTTGTTAATAGTGCAGTAAAAATTAGTAATCAAGATAAATATAGATATTTAGAAGAATTACGAAATTTTAATGAAAATAAAATATAATTATTATTAAATTATATATATATGAAATGTAAATGTAATTTTAAAACTATATAACAAGTGTTGTTTTTAAGAAAAACATTATCTTAAATTAAGGAATAAATTTAATATAAAATAGTTAAATTTTAATTATTATTTTTTATTTGAAGTAAAATCATTAATTTTCTTTTGAGCAGTACCATAAATATCATAAGCTAATTTTTTTGCATTTTCTTTAATTTGATTTGCTTCAATAATTGCATCATCAATTGATTCAATAATATCATTATTCATAACAGCTTGATCAACTGCTCTTTCAGTTTGAATAATTTCATTTTCAACTGCTTCTTCATCTCTTAATTCTTCAGAATAAACTTCAGGATATTTTCTAAAACAATCTTGCATATTTTTAAATTTATCTATACATTCAATACCTTTTGGTTCTTCCTTTGAATAAACAAAGCAAGAAAATGCAGATTTAAATTCTTCACCACAAGGACCATGAGCCATTCCACCTAAACAAGGACAATCCCAATTAATTTCACCAGTTTCTTCATTAAATGCACCTTCTTTTGCAGCTTCTTCCTCTAAAGCAGATTCATCAGATACAACAGCTTCAGGTACATCAATTACAGGTTGTAAAACTTCGACAACTTCAATAACTTCGATTGGTTCTTCAGTTTCTTTTGAAGTTATAGTTGAAGATTCTAATTTTGAATCTGATTCATTTTTAATTCTATTCATAAAATAATAATACATTGAACCTGAAGTAATTGCACAAGCAGTTACAGTTGCAATTGGTACATAATTTGTTTGTGAATTTTTTGAATGAGAATGAGAATAAGATGAAAGATTTCTTATGAAAGAACGAGATGATCTAGAGATTGTTCTTGCAAATGGAGAGAACATGAGTTATGGTTGCAGTTATTTATTTAATTTGGTGATAGTGTAAGAATCTGTTAAACCAATAACAATTACTAATAATTAATAATACAAATCTAAACAAAAATAGAAAATCGTTAATGTTTTTTTTTTTGTTTTTGCCACTGAGCAAATTTTGTTAAAATACTCACTTAATGTCTTAACTAACAAGCGAAAATTGTCGACTTTCTTGTATATATACATATTAACTTGTAAATATATAATACTTTTGTATAGTTTATTTAACAAATGAAGAATATCCTTTTAATACCAGGATACAACTGTTTAATTACTACATTAAAAAAATTTTAACTAAAGATAAAATTATATATAAAAATTATTTATTTATATGTAAAAATAAAAACTAAACTAAAACTTACATAAGCACACAACATGAATTTGTCTTCTTTGCTTGTTTGTAAAAAGTTTTAGAAGATGATGTCAAAGCTTCAGATTTATCAACAAGTGAATCAAGTTTTTCACCACGTTGTAATACATTCTCAATAGATTGTTGTAAAATAATCTTAGTTTCATCTAATTCTTGTTGAACTTTCATTAAAGCATCAGCTTCATGTGGATTTTGATATTTTGTTAAATAATTACTTAATTCTGGCATTACAGTATTTGAATTATCTGATTCTTGTGGTGAAATTTGATTAATTTGTTGAATTGAATATTGAGTTAAAAAATCTTCACAAATCTTATTTAATAATGTAAATGCAGGTCTAATTGGATACGATTTATCAGTAATTAAAATAGCTGCAAATCCTTCAGGGCGTACATAAACATGACCAACATATTCACCTTCTTCAATAGATTGTCTTTGATCCGGTTTTGTACGTTCTGCAATTGTTTGTGCAAAGAATGTCATAAATTGTCCAACTGAATTTCTTTGAAAGAATGAAAATGATGAAAGGTCTTTCTCTTCACATAATGATGCTGTTTTTTTACCATCTTCCCCACCTGGTCTTATTATACCAATATAATATATCTTCATCTTATAAGTATATATATATATATATATATTATATATATTATATATATTATATATATTATATCTATTGATGAAAGAACAAACTGCTAAATAAACAGACAACTCCCGCAAATGGAAATAAATAGTAATAATAATAATAATAATAACAAACTGGCCCTTCACCACCGCGTGCTAACAAAAAAAATAAATGAGCTTACAATTAGCCTTTTCAGAGACTTTGCTAGTCAGTCCAATCCTCTCTCGGATTTACTTGGTTGAAATGACTGAATAATTATATCCGTTTTGTGGAACTTCATAGGTTTTCACTTCATCTTCAATATATTTTAAACTTTGGTTTATAATCTAAACCTCATGAATAATGTCTAAGCCTTTATTCTCAAATTTTTCTTCGTTATCTAAAAAGAAAAAAAATCAAAATTCAACTAAAAATTCAGCTAAAAATTCAACTAAAAATGTTACTGAGAAAGACCAAATTATACCTTCAACAGAATCATTTAATAATTTATCTCAATTTTCAAATAATCCAGCATTGAGAACTAAAAATCCAGCAAGAAAAAGACATTCAGTAATGATTCTCAGTGATTTAAATGGTTTAAATGAAAATCATTCAAATAATGATATTTCTAATACTACTACTACTAATAATAATAATAATAATAATAATAATAATAATAATAATAATAATAACAGTAAAGGACCTTATAAATATAATCATAATTCAAAATCAGTATCCTCCTTAATAGATTATGCATGTTTTAATAATAATAATAATAATAATAATAATTATAATAATAATTATAATAATAATAATAACTACAGTGATATCATCGAAGATGATGGTATTAGTGATAATATAGATTTAGATATGATAGATACAAGTCAGGATTCAGATACAATATTAAATGATTTAAATAATAATAATAATAATAATAATAACAGTAACAATAAAAATAAAATTAATAATAGCAATAATTCAAAAAATTACTCAAATAGAATTAATAATGCATTCTTAAATTATAATAATCAATTAAATTTTATACCCACTTCCAATTCTATACCTGCTTCTTTATCAAGTCAAACTTCAACTTCTTCTTCTTCAAATGTTTCACATTCAAGCTTCACAAGGCAAGGTAGTCATCCTTTGAGGAAACTTTTAGTTACTTCTCCAAATAAATCTCCTCATTCTTTTACTAATAATAATAATAATAATAAACCATCGCTCAGGAGTAATGATATACACTCATCCTCAACTTCGCCGTCTCCATTAAGACGTTTAAATCCTTTAGAAAACGATAAAAATAAACTAAAAGCTAATATTATTAATGATAATTTTAATGATAATATTAATAATGGTATTAATAGAAAAATTCCCAAATTACACGTTTATCAACCAGACCTTTCAAATAAAAAACTTCATATTGTTTTAATTTCTAACTGTTTATTCCTTGAAATCAAACAATCAACAAATTTAAATGATTTAGAAGCTTTTGATATATTTAATTCAGTTTATATGGAATCTCCAACTAAAAAAAATTACAATTCAGACTCTGATCCTGATCCTGATTTAATATTAACTCCAACTTTAAATAATTTCTCATCTTTATTTGATAAAAATAAAAATAAAAATCATCCATTTTTATCTTCTCTATCGACAGGCTTGGTAGATCCTGATTTATTTCATAGAGATGCAACTTCAGTATTCTCAAGCTCTCAATCTTTAACTTCAAAACATAGAACCTCATTACATTTCATTTAATTACTTTCTTAATTTACTTTATTACTTATTTATAAACATACTTTACTTTACTTTCTTACAATTACTCTAATAATTTGTTTAATTCTCTTTCACATTTATTTCTTCATAATGTACATTTAACTTTATATTTAATCTATTAATGTTAATTTCTTTATCTTCTGTGTTACTTTTTTTTTCATCTTTAAATTCCTCTCCAAACAATTTTTTCAATACTCTGACTCTTACTATTACCCTCTTTAATTAATCCCAGTAATTGAAATTCAGACAAACTTTTTAAAAACCATGCTAATGTTAATTTATCCCATTCATCCTCAATTCCATTATTTAATTCACTATTAATATTATCTAAAATATTCTTCATCTTATTAATCTCTTCATCTTTAAAATTTTTAATAAATTCTTGATTATTTAGTTTAGTTTTCATTAATTCAATTAATTTAAATCTATTGACTAAACTATTTTTAAATACTTGATAAAAATCATAAATATTAACAACTATACCAGTTTCTTTAAAAATTCTGTACATCTCACATAAAATTGGCTCAATAATAAAATGCATTTTGATATCAATATCCTTTAATTCATCAGCCATTTTATTCATTTTAGATTCAAAGCTCTTATAATCTCCTTTATCTTCTATTTTAATATTCTTCTTATCTTCATTATAGTTATTAAATACCCAATGTCTTGAATTAAATAAAATTTTACCAGGTTCATCTAAATTTTTTAAACAATTTTCCCTAACACATGGTTCAAATGAATCATGAATATTCCTAATTGCATCATCTCTAACAACACAAATTTCTCTAAATGCTTGATTATCTAAATCTAATTCACAAACTTGATCTCTTAGTGCTAATTTAATTGATTCAATAAATATATCCATACGTTTTGATTCAGTAGGACATTTTTTAGGAAATTTGAGATTCTTACTAATAAATTTAAATTGTTCATCCTTCTTTAATTGATAATAAAATGATTCAATCCTATCATTTGGTAATTCCCTTATTTTATTCCATAATTCAGTTAAAAAATTAGTTAATAAATTATGATTTATTTTAGAATTCGAAAATTGACGTTTATCAATGCCCTTATTTTTTTCTTTCTCTTTCTTAGTTAATATAATATCATCATCATTATCTTCTTCTTCATTATTATCATTTTCATCATCTTTAAATAAATCTTCATCAAATATCTCTTCATTATCACGTAATTCATAATATTTCTCAAATAATAATTGAAATAATTCTAAATTATTAAACCAAATCTTATTCTCTAAAATTGAAGCTTGTGCAAAATTTAAAAAATCAATTAAATTTCTAAAATTGAATCTCCAATTAATTAATTTATTTAAATTGATCCTTAACAATTCACCAATTTTTTGAACATCATTCTCAACAATACCATATAAATATTTTTTCTCAATTTCATTACTATTTTCAATAACAGATGGTAAAGTTTTAAAAATTTTAAAATAAATATTATGTAAATCAATTTTACTAAAATCATTTGTCCAAAATAATGATAATGGTTGACTAAAATAATGTCTCATATAAATTAATTTCATATAATTGTTAAATTGTTGAATACTCATAATATCCCTTTTATATAAAAATTTTAAAACTAATTTAGGATCAAAAATAAGTGAATTGTAAGTTTCGTTAATATTTAATAATAAATCTTCCATAATTTGATTAATTGCTTCATTTGAATTATCAACTGCAAATTTTTTGGTCTTTATTTTACCAGTTAATAATTTTGATACTTTCTCTTGAAATATAATAAATGGAGTTGAAATTCCAATAATCCCATAAACTTCAGATATTAAGTTAAATTTGTGTAAAGTCATTAAAGTTTGTTCAATTAAATTAGAACTCATCGCATCTGCATTTTGAATTAGTACAATTAATTTGATATTATCTTTTTTGAAAACTTGTAATAAATCCTCTAAATCAACATATTTATCCTTTTCGATTTTCTCAGGAAGTAAATCAAATTCGTTGTTGAGTTCATAATTAAATTTTTCTTCTTCACTTTCCTCTTCTTCATTAATGTTTATAACTTCTTCATTTCCATTATCATTAATAATTCTTCTCCGTTTATTTTTAGTATTTTTTTTTCTATTATTATTTCCTTTGTTTTTATTTTCAATTATTTCATGGACTTTATATGCAACACAATCCTCTATTCGTCTCATTATCCTCTGAATATTAAAACAGACATTAGGATTAATCTTAACTAAACAAACTTTATCATCTTCTCTTAAATATTTACAGACATTGTTAAGTAATCTATCATGATTTGAAATATTTGATCCTAGATTCAACAAAGCTGTTGTTAACCTATTATCAAATCTGTTATTATTATTAATAGTCGTTTTTTCATTGTTACTTAAAAATTCACGTAACGAACGAAATTTAAACCTATCAGTTTTAGATAAAACTCCATTAATTGCCCGTAATTGTCGATCCCAATTTTTTTTGTATAAAGAGTATCTAATT
Source organism: Pichia deserticola (assembly GCA_030570135.1). Taxonomy (NCBI): domain Eukaryota; kingdom Fungi; phylum Ascomycota; class Pichiomycetes; order Pichiales; family Pichiaceae; genus Pichia; species Pichia deserticola. Next base: position 8,405 of record JAJLVB010000049.1, on the reverse strand, counting down.
TTGACATTTACTAATGGTTCTTTACCATTTAATAACTTAACAAATGGAATATTATCAACTTTGGTATATTCTTTATCATTTAAAATTTTGAATTCTTCACATCCATCAGGTAATTTTGAAATAATTCTTTCTTTAGATGGCTTTAGTTCATAGATTATTTTTTGTGAATCAATAAACTCTTCAAGATTATTGGAAGCCATTGTCGTGATATAGTTATTTGGTAAGTAAAAAAGAGACAAAATAAATGAGATATATATATATATATGTATATATATTTGAAAAATAATATATCATCAACATTATTTTTAAATTTTTTCTAAAGAACAGTAATTAAGCAGTTGGGTTGTGCGAATATAAAAGATATTCTTTACTTATTAAATAAACTATACAAAAGATATATATCAGTTTTTTGTTCTTTCAAATGAGTTTGTCTTGGTTTTTCTAAGTATCTTGATAATAAACTAACAGGATAAGCAATATCGAATTTAATTGTATTTGTAATATAAATCAAACTTCCTAATATCTTCTATATCTATTATGATTTTCATTATTTAGAAGTTGTTTTAATTTTTAGTAATTCTAATAATCGTTTCTTCCATCAATAATTTAACGTGATTTTTATTGATACATTTTATCGTCATTCCAAGAAACATAATCGGAATACCCAGGTCTTTCATTTTAAAACCATCACTAAGAATTGATTTTGTCAATTCTATATTCTATTCTTCGCATCTTTAATTAAGATAAGTAAATCGTCCACATACATTACAATGTAAATCTTAGCCTTTTTATGGAAAAGTATGCATGGATCCAGTTTTAAGCTTTCAAAACCTTTCTTTAATAATACGTTTGTGAAAGTGTGATAAAAAAAATTAATGAAGCAATCTTTAAACCATACATAGCTGTTTCCAAATACCAATTTTTATTTTTAAAAAACATCACAACCATTGGGAGGTTTGAAATATGTTTCATATTTTAACTTTTCATTGAAAAAATCATTCTTAGCATCCATTTGTTTGATAAACCAGCCATTAATGGGACATAAACTAAGTAATAACCCTATTGAATTCAACTGCTTAGTTATTACTTTAAAAAGATTTACAGTCTCGTCTTAAAGTTAAAAACAAAACAACCTTAAAGTTAAAGTTATAAACAACTTAAATTATAGATCCAAGAAAGAGAAACAAATATGACTAATTTTGGTATCCCAGATCAAATGTTCTATTACACTGAAGAAGATAATCAAAAAGATGATTATTTAAACTTTGAAAATTACAACACCTATTTTACCCTTGTGAATGCTCAAAAGGAGATCAAACAAAGAGGAAACAAAGTCGTTATTTTAAAGTTTAACGAGTTACCATTAAATATCAATAAGGACACGTTTAACATGATTTTGAATCGTATGAAACAAAGTGCTCCAGCAGTGTCAAGTCTACCAAAAAAAATATGAAGTTCCATTATTCAAAATGTGGTTATTTGATACCTTAAGAACTTATATTGACTTAATTGATCTTGATTGGTTAGATGTTTTGAATTTTAACAAGGTTAAAATGAGTCAAAAAACTCAAGATATTCAATTCTTTAATCAACTTATTATGGCTGGTTTCAATCTATATTTTGACAAAAATATATTTGATAATACTGTTATTGGTAGATCCGGTTTTTCTGTTTTGTCTGGTATTAACAAAGAATGGAATATCTTAGACCCACAACAGACTGCGGAAATCCTTCAAATGTACCAAGATAAATCGGGTTCATTAAATCAGGAATAATATTTTCAGTTATCTTTAGTTGTTGGTTATTAAAGATATTCTTTACTTATTAAATTAAACTATACAAAAGATATATATTTACAAGTTAACGTATATAAATTTTCACATAATTTACAACAAAGTCGACACTTTCGCTTATTAGTTAAGAGAGTACTAACTAACTAACAATTGACTGACTCATTTAACAGATTTTCATGTTAGCGATATAATTCTTAATTCGAAAAAAAAAAAAATTATACTAATATCATCATATCTACGTACAAATCATCTGTTTTTGTTTGTCATGTTCTATTTTACTCTAGAGTTGTTATAGGAATTACCCTTTCACAAAATTATATAACCCATAATGAATAAACAAATAATGCAAACATCATCTTATTCACAGTTTCCCATTGTACAACTGAAGAATTTACCCTTTAGTCATAACTCTTCAGATTTGTACGACTTGATGGGACAGTTTGGTAATGTTCAAGAAATACGTGTTGGTAATAACAATGATAGTGAAACACGAGGGCAAGCATTAGTTGTGTTTACAACTTTCAAAGCTGCATCATTAGCTGTTGAAAAATTATCGGGTTTTAATTATCATGGTAGATATTTAGTGGTTAGATTATTTACTCCAAATCAAGCTTTAGTTCAACAAATTTCAAATGAAATTCAATTCTCATTAAATAAAGAAGATATATAAAAAAATTTAAAAAATTTAAAAAAGAATAAACATAAGGGGTCATCACACATAATATATAGAACAAAAAAAAAATAAACACACATGTATAAAAATAAATAATTAAATAATTGGTTAGTTAATGATTTGTAAAAATAAATTATCGAATTTGCTAGTACTCTGTAAATCTTAATTTACGTCCAATTTCTCTATTGGTAAACAATTTCTTCTCAGAGCCATTTTCATCCTTGGATTTAATAGAATCAGAATGTGAATCAACTCTATATGATGGATAACCACCTAATAATTTATCGATTTCATCATTATTACTGTTTTTAAGAACTTCATTTTCATCAACTACATCAGTTTGTTTATTTGCATCATTAAAAGTCTTCTCCATTAAATCTAATGTAGTTTCTAAAGTTGCAGTAAATCTTGCAGTTTGTCTATGTTTTGAACTTGCACAAATACTAATTCTATTATCTTTAATAATATAACCTAAACCAAAACCATTTTCACTAACTGGGCCAAAACCAAAAATTTTTAATGAAGGATTACCACAATTTGAAGTTGAAATTATAGTTGTATTTAATTTATCCCAACCTTCATCAGCGAAAATTGATGGAATTTCATGTAAATCATTAATTGAATCTACAGTTTCAGGTAAATTATCAAAATCAATTGTACTATTATCATCATCATCATCATCAAAATCATCACTTGAACTTTCATTATCAGATGTTGAAGTACCACTAAAATATCTTTTCCAAATACAAAATAAAGCATATAAATGTCTATCTTGACCTAAACCATTTGAACAATCTCTTGTCCTTAAACTATGCTTTTGACATGCATTTTTTAATAATTTAATTTTTGTCTTTGAATCAATATCTTTTTGTAAAAATTTAGTAACAAATTCATTTGATTCTTCAGAAACTGAACGAATTGCTTCTGTTCTACCATGTAAAAATTTTTTAGTCATTGCAGGTTCATAAGTACATTCAACTTTACCATATAATGAATAATAAGTTAATTGAAAACTCATTTGAACAAAAGCATCAGGTGACATACCCATTTTTTTAATTCTTTCCATACCATATTTATTATAAGATAGAGTTGAAAATTCATTTTGATTAATTAAATCACTTAATCTAGTTTCTGCAAATCTTAAAGCTAAACTAATATCATTTGTTAAATTCCATTCTAATTTACGTGGTAATGAAATTTCTTTTTTAGAAATTTTTGTATTTTTATTTTCACTTTCATTTTCATTTTCATTTTCATTTTCATTATTAAAAATTGAAGGTGAATCTTTATTAATTGATTTTGCAAATCTTAAAATTGAATCAGTATAAATATCACTTGCAAATCTTAAAACAGTATGACCATCAACACCTGTATGTTCAAAATTAATACCTGATTTACCATCTTTTGTTATAATTAATTGTAATTTATCATACCAACGATTTGTACAAGTACCAACTTGAATACCATCTTTTAAAATACTTTTACCACATAAGAAATTTTGTGATAATTTATCTAAATCTTCACCAATTTCAATATCATCTAAAACTAAACAAAATAAAGCAGAATCAATAATTTTTAAAATTTCTTTATTAATTTTATCATTATTTAATTTAGTTCTTAAATTTGACCAAATTTTCCTATTTTCAGTTGTTAAAATACCAAAACTTGATTTTGCAATATCTTTTGAATTAATTGAATTTGAATCTTCAATAATTGATTTTAAATTTAATTTAATTTCATCTTCATTTAAAACTAAATTATTTAAATCATCTAAAACATTAAACCAATAAAATTGAGAATTTATAATTACAATTATATGCTTTGAATTTTTATCAGTTTGTAAAATACAACCATTATTAGTTGGAATTCTAGCACTACCAAATAATCTTAAATATTGATCCATATCTAAAGGTTGTTTATTTTTTAAATAATCAACTGGTAAATTATTATTTCTTAAAGCTTTAATAAATCTTAAAGTTGAACAAGTTAATGCACTACCACGATTAATCCAATTACAAATACCTGGAATTGGATCATCTTCAATCATTATAAAAGGATTTAAATTTAAAACAACTGGTGAATCATAATTTAAATAAGAATCAAACCAAAATTGTTCAATATAAGAATCTCTAAATTTTGAATATCTAATTAATTGTTCTTGTAAAATTGGACCTGTTGTCTTTAAAAATTTATCACATGAATTAATTGTATTTTCATGTTCTTTATTAGTTTGTAAAGGTTTAAGTACTTCAATATATTTTTTAATTGTATCTTCAAGTGGAGGAATTGGTAATTTTTTTAATTCTTTTTGATGTTGGAATGTTGTCATGATTGTTGTTTATTAGTTAGTTAATTATATTATATTAATTATAATATAATATAATATAATATAATATAATATAATATAATATAATATAATATAATATAATATAATAATTAAAAACAATAAAGGGAGGGAATTTTTAAACCTATTTATAAATAAACATTTCATTGAAAAGAACCTCCACCTAAATTTCAAATAAAATTGAAGAAAATCTTATCAAAAGTGTGTCATAAATAAAACGGCTAATCGGAATAATAATTTTTAATACGCGTACTCCGCACATTAACTAAAATAATTAAACTCCGCATTATTATTGGATGCTTACGTCAGCATGATGATCATTAATTTTATTATTTATTATTTATTAATATTATTCGGCACAAGTAAACCATCTTTAAGTGACCAACCAGGAAATTCATTATTTGAAGTGTTAAATTCATTAATTGCAACTGTTTCAATACCTAAAGCTGTTAATTGATTATTATTATTAATATTATTAATATTATTAATATTATTAATATTATTATTAATATTTTCATTTGATATAATTGAATTATCAAAATCACTATATTTTAATTCAGGTGTATCGAAGTTACCTGAATTAATAGTTAATGGACTATTTATAAAATTTGAATTATTTGAATTGTTATTAATACATATTGTATTTAAATTATCAATATCAATATCAGTATCATAAGTATCTAAATTATCAAAGTAAAAATCATGTAATTTATTATTATTATTATTATTATTATTATTATTATTATTATTATCATTTTCATTAAAATTATTAGTATTAATATTGCTATTACGTCTTGAAAAATATTCATCACAAATATCATTATTTAAAGTTAATATTTTATCTGAATTAATGATATGATTTGGTGGTATTATATTATTATTACTAGTAGTAATAGTAGTAATAGTAGTAGTATTATTATTATTATTATTGTTATTATTATTATTATTATTGTTATTATTATCATTATTATTATTACTATTATTATTCAGGTTTTTCTTTTTCATTATATTTAAATTTGGAATTGAAATCGATGATTTTCTAGTTAATATTTGTTGTGGTGATGAATTAGCTCTACTTCGAAATTTTAAATTTTCAATTTCATTACTAAAAAAATTACTAGATTTATTAGATTTACTATTATTATTATTATTATTATTATTTATTGAAGTTTGAGTATGATTTTTGTGTAAATGATTAGACCAAGAATTTATTCGTTTTAAATTCCCGCTATTATTACTATTAATATTACTATTATTATTATTATTATTATTATTATTATTATTATTATTATTATTATTATTATTATTATTATTATTATTATTATTATTATTATTATTATTATTATTATTATTATTAGATTCTAATAAATCTTCAGTTGAATTAACACTAGAATTAGGAGTATCAATTGATTTAGTTGAAATTGAAGGCTTTCTTGAAAATATATTTAAATTATTTGAAGATAATGAATTTGTCCTTTTAAATTTACTTGAAAATTTATTAAATGATTCAGGAATTGAATTCTTGGTACTAATTGATAATTTTTTACTCAAATTATTTGTTAATGAAGATAATGATGAATCTCTTGAATGGATTGATAAAGTTTTATCATCACCATTACTTGTTGAATTTGCTATTATCCTATTATTATTATTATTATTATTATGATTATGATTATGATTAATATTCATATTGTTTATATGATTGTTTATACTAATATTCAAATCATCCAATAAATTACTGTCTTCACCACTACTTTCAGAAGATGATGATATTCTTGGATCAGCAGTATATGAGTTTGACATTTCTTAATATGTTTGACATACATATAAAGTAAAAACTGAATAAGATAGGAAAATAGAAAAAGAGATAGATAAATAGATAAATTCACACATCGAAATAAATTGCATATTATATACAAAACAAATAAATATATATATATATATATATATATATATATTATTATTATCAGAACTCCTATCAACACGCTCATCAAACCTGAAAATGTAAACAAAAACAACAACAACCAACAACAACAAAAGAAACGGTTGCCCGCTCAACGCCCAGGCTTTTTACTATTAGCTTTTTTTTACTGGTTTTGCCCTCCTTTTCCAAATTGGCTGATTAACAGTTTAGTCGCACAGATAGTGAGATTTGCCTACTTTTGAACTGATAGTGTAAGAAAGATATAGAGTGTACATGAATTAGATGGTATATAAATAAATTATACACATCACATTCATTGTAATAATACTACATGCACATAATAATAATACACATTTACAATGGATAGCATAGTAATTCACAGGAAAGGTATGGGGGATACTAAACATTCAAATCCTTTTAAGAAATTAATGAGGAAAAAAAAGTCACATAAGAATAATATCAATTCTAATAATAATATCAATTCTAATAATAAAAAAATATTGTTTGAATTGCAAGAATCTGAAATTGCAGTTTATAAACAAAATAAAGATACCCCAAACTCTTCATTTAATTCAAATACAAGTATTAATAATTCTAGTATTAATAGTTTAATTACTTTAAATAATATTCATGATATAATTAAATTTAATCAATCAAGCGTTTTATCACAGGGTAAATTCCAAATTTATCAAATTAATGAAACTTTTAATTATTTAAGTTGTGGTTCATTAACTCATCCAATTTTACCTTTATTAACAATAATTAAAGTTAATTTAAATACTTTTATAATACCAATTAAAAATCAATCACCAATAAGGTATTGGAGATTAACTTTAAATACTTTAGATTCAAATAATTTAAATAATTTCGAATTAATTATGAAATCAATTTCAAAATTTAAATATGATTTATTAAATGATTTTATAATTGAATCTCCATTTAACAGAAAAAACTTATTGAAATATAAAAATTATAAAAAATATTATAATAATAATAATAATAATAATAATAACAATATCAAATCAAATAATTCAATAATAATAAAACCTTATGTACATATAGATTCAGATGATGAAATAGATCCAATTGATTATAAATTAACATTACATCAACCAATTCCAATACGGCCAAATTCAACTTCAACAAATTCTTTAACTTCTTCAATTATTAATGATTCAAAATCAATTAATTCATATTCAAGTTTAAATACTTCTCATATAACTTTAAATAATGATTTAGAATCAACTAAAAAAGGTAGTGATATTCATGAAATTTCAGATAATAATAATAATAATAATAATTTAAATAATCTAAATTCAGATTTAGGTTTAGATTTAAGTTTAAATTCGGATTTAAACTTCGATTTAAACTTTGATTTAGATTCTGATTTAGACTTAGATTTAGACTTAAATTTACAATCAGATTCAGAATTTAGTATATACCCAGTAGATGACTTAAATCACTTAAATGATTCAAAATTAATCTCTTTAAATAAAAAGAATTTAATTAACTCTTCAAATATAACAACTACAAATATAACCAATGGAAAAAGATTATCAATTATTGATAAAGATGATTTAGATTCAATAGATTTAGATGATGATGATGATATATTATGTATGTGGAATAATAATGGTGATGGTTTAACAAAAAGATATTCATTATCTTTTA